>CAMRHE010000190.1:3680000-3978311 GCA_947044405.1 Leptodactylus fallax
ATGGCTGGAGAAAGAAAAAGATCAATCATTCACAGGGATCCGTGAGCTTTATGCAGCTCAGATTCACCTGTTGCAAACCTCCAGATTATGAAGGTTTGTGAAAATGTACTACTTCCCAATTCATGTGTCTTTAGGATGCGCTTGAAGCTGTAAAAGTTGGGAGTTAATCTGATTGCCTAGGATAGCGCATTCCAGAGAAGTGGGACAACTCAGGGGAGATCTTGGAGATGGGAGTAGGAGGTTCTGATAATAGAGGATGTTGCTCTTAGGTCATTGGCTGGATATAGGCTTTTCTTCTGCTTACTCAGTCCTGAATGATTGTTCTTATGTCTGTCCCTGATAAGGAGGAGAGCAACGCAAAGTAGGGAGGTACTTATTAATGGCTTTCCATCACTGCTTAGCGTATGTATGAAGATGTATGCTTTTTACTGTTATAAATACTACCACCCGTGCTAGGCATTCTGAGGCACAGAAAGAAAGCCTATGTCCAGCCTAAATGATATCCCTGCTGCTTTCACTTTGGGTATAGTAGACACTGTGCTGTATTCTACTAGGCATACATGACTAACAGAATCTCACTAGAATGACATGCACAGACTTCTACATTTTGAACACCATGGAACACTATTACAAGCAGCTAATTGTGATATAAATCTGCAAGGAAACTTTTTTAATAATACTCTACAAAGTTACTCTATGGCTGAGGCCCCACATTGCGGAAACGCAGCATTTTTTGTTGCAGATTTTGCTGCATTTTTTGAGACAAGGTCAGGAGTGGTTTGAAAAGGAATGGAAAATATAAAGGAATCACTTAAACGTTTCTCTTGTGTTAAATCCACTCCTGACTTTGGCTCAAAAAACTGCAGCAAAATCTGCAACAAAAAAATGCATGGGGCCTTAGCCTAAAATGCATATTTAGTTTATTTATTGCCAGTTGTATTGATGGCACAATCCCTTTAAACTTTGATAACATCAGCTATATAATCGTCAGCAAATGCAACATCTAGCATATTTATTTTTGCTGTTCTTGCATATTTTTTCGTTTTACTCTGTACAGTCTAGAAGAAATTTTTTTTCTCCTCATTGGAGATTGTCAACAAGGTCCTACTGCTGGATAAGCCAATGCTCCTGTTCCTTGCAGATGCAATGATGTGTCGTCCATAGGGACAAGATGTTAGGTGATTGTGAAAGTAGCCAAGTATAGTCTTGATGACACCACTCACGATAACCTGCAGCGGAATGGTCACAGCAGTCAGGTGTCATGTGGCAATTCATCATTCTACCAGGAAGTAAAAAAGAAAAGTGTGAGACGTGACATAGGCCATAATTAGAATCAGAGCTATAAAAAGATCTGTCAGCAGCAGCTCAAAAATTTACTGAAAAATCAGGAAAAATATAATAAAGATAAAAAGGTTATGAATATACAGTATACAACAGAGATGCTAGATTTTACAGATGGGACTAAGTAGCCAGTTTAATTTAATAACACACACTTGTTATTAATATATCCTGCTAGATGGTTGCACAGATGTAAACCATATGACAGCAAAAGTTGTGTTTAAAAATGGGGCCTGATTTGTATATTTTGTCATATACCTGCAGCTGTAAATGTACAGATAGAAATTTACTAAAGATATGATTTATGTATAGATGCTAATATATAATAAATGTTTATATTCTGACCTCTTTGTGCTTGTATGTATTATCTCTAATTCATAACTAGTTTACTCAAAACTAGTTTTGTGAAATGAAGTCCAGATTCTGACTGAAAAAACAATCATATTCATCTAGAAATGGCTCCAAGTTAGACCTAAGCCTATGGCTGGAGAAAGGGAAGGATCAATCATTCACAGGGATCCGTGAGTTTTATGCAACTCAGATTTACCTGTTGAAAACCTCCAGATTATGAAGGTTTGTGAAAATGTACTACTTCCCAATTCAAAGACTGAATATTCTGTTCTTTATAAACTACAGTAGTATTCCCCAACCATTGGCTTGGGGGCCACATGTGGCTCTCCAGGTGTTGACTCCTCTAGATACTATTGAACTCAAATTTCACCAGGAAGGTTAGAGCATTGGGCTTGGTTCATAAGTCTATTGTGGAATCATTTTTTCTGTTCTGCTGAAAAACTCATCTTTTAAACATTTGATTTTTGCTTTCTATCTCGCATTTCAAAAATCATCATTTTGAGGGCTTGTTTAAAGTGAAACAAGTACTATTTTTAGATGCACCATTTTAGGGTACATATACAGTAATATACTGTTTAGCTTTTATTAGTGTTTTGAGGGGGGGGGGTGTTAAAAACAAGACACATAGTTTCCTCCCCTCCTCCATACAGGGGGGAAAAAAGTATTTAGTCAGCCACCAATTGTGCAAGTTCTCCCACTTAAAAAGATGAGGCCGGCCTGTAATTGTCATCATAGGTAGACCTCAACTATGAGAGACAAAATGAGAAAACACATACAGAAAATCACATTATGTGATTTTTTAAAGAATTTATTTGCAAATTATGGTGGAAAATAAGTATTTGGTCAATAACAAAAGTTCATCTCAATACTTTGTTATATATCCTTTGTTGGCAATGACAGAGGTCAAACGTTTTCTGTAAATCTTCACAAGGTTGGCACACACTGTTGCTGGTATGTTGGCCCATTACTCCATGCAAATCTTCTCTAGAGCAGTGATTTTTTATTTTTTTTTTTAATCAAATCTTTATTTAACGTATAAATGGCAGGTACATTAACAAAAAGAAACAGCTTATAATCGAAGCTTACAGATAGCACGCTGCCAACTCACATGTGGCAGCATGAAACAGCAACATATATACGTATTTTCAATTTTAAGGTGAGAGGGGTAAGGCAAGAGGGGATGGGGCGTTGGGGGGGGGGGGAGGGAAAGGACATGTAGGTAAATTCAACGTCAGTAACTCAGGGGAGAGCGAGAAGAAGAAGCGACAGTGAAGGGGGGGGGGGGGGTATGTCTGCATCTCTAAGACCCAAAAAGGTAGAAATTTGCCAAACATGGCTCATAACAGCATATCAGCGTATAGCAGCAACAGACCTCAGTACACTGGTTCCTAGGGAGGTACAAGTAGTCAGGAAGACAAAGCATAGATTCAACATAAATTTAACATAAATGAACAGAGCACAGATTCAATATGGTGTGAACATAAGTATCTGGAACAAGAGGTCACCCAGAACACTGGATGAGAGAGAGAGCTTATATACAACCCGTGAGTCTGAGCCAAGGGGTTAACATCTTCAGAAACCTGCTACTGGAGCCCATGGCCCAACTAGAGAGTTCCTCAAATCTACAGATTTGATTAACCCTAGCCAGCCACTCTGCATGAGTAGGAGGCTCAGTCTGCAGCCACTTCTGGGGAATCAAGAACTTAGCAGCTGCGAGTAGAGCAGTGATGTTTTGGGGCTGTCGCTGGGCAACACGGACTTTCAACTCCCTCCAAAGGTTTTCTATGGGGTTGAGATCTGGAGACTGGCTAGGACACTCCAGAACTTTGAAATGCTTCTTACGAAGCCACTCCTTCATTGCCCTGGCGGTGTGCTTGGGATCATTGCCATGCTGAAAGACCCAGCCACGTTTCATCTTCAATAATCTTGCTGACAGAAGGAGGTTTGCACTAAAAATCTCACGATACATGACCCCATTCATTCTTTCATGTACACGGATCAGTTGTCCTGGTCCCTTTGCAGAAAAACAGCCACAAAGCATGATGTTGCCACCCCCATGCTTCACAGTAGGTATGGTGTTCTTTGGATGCAACTCAGCATTCATTCTCCTCCAAATACGACGAGTTATGTTTCTACTAAACAGTTCTACTTTGGTTTCATCTGACCATATGACATTCTCCCAATACTCTTCTGGAAGATCCAAATGCTCTCTAGCAAACTTCAGATGGGCCCGGATATGTACTGGCTTAAGCAGGGGGACACGTCTAGCACTGCAGTATCTGAGTCCCTGGTGGCGGTGTGTTACTGACGGTAGCCTTTGTTATGTTAGTCCTAGCTTTCTGCAGGTCATTCACTAGGTCCCCCCATGTGGTTCTGGGATTTTTGCTCACCATTCTTGTTATCATTTTGACCCCACGGGGTGAGAACTTGTGTGGAGCCCCTGATCGAGGGAGATTATCAGTGGTCTTGTATGTCTTCCATTTTCTAATTATTGCTCCCACCGTTGATTTCTTCACATCAAGCTGCTTGCCTATTGCAGATTCAGTCTTCCCAGCCTGGTGCAGGTCTACAATTTTGTTTCTGGTGTCCTTAAACAGCTCTTTGGTCTTCACCATAGTGGAGTTGAGTGTTTGAGGTTTTGGACAGGTGTCTTTTATACTGATAACAATTTCAAACAGGTGCCATTACTACAGGTAATGAGCAGAGGACATAGGAGCCTCTTAAAGAAGAAGTTACAGGTCTGTGAGAGCCAGAAATCTTGCTTGTTTGTAGGTGACCAAATACTTATTTTCCACCATAATTTGCAAATAAATTCTTAAAAAATCAAACAATGTTATTTTCTAGATATGTTTTCTCATTTTGTCTCTCATAGTTGAGGTCTACCTAAGATGTCAATTACAGGCCTCTCTCATCTTTTTAAGTGGGAGAACTTGCATAATTGGTGGCTAACTAAATACTTTTTTTTCCCCACTGTATATTAAGATATATCCTATATATACACAAACAACTTCTGTTGGGTAAAAGTGGGGATTGGCCACAGCTTTATTAACAAGTTAATAACCATATGTAGGACCTACTTTACACTAATCTTAGCATAACGTGTCACCAAATGCCAGCCACTGCCCTCGCGGTGGGCATGTATTAATTGTTCCGCCAGGTGACACGTCTGTACTATTCCATACTGTTGAAAGGGAACAAGGTCCTGCCATATGCCACCGGAGCTTGGTGTAACCCTACACCAAGGTCCGACTCCCCCAAACAACAGGAACAGGGCTATTTCTATAGCATCTTGAATTCCCGAAAGAAAAATAGAGGCCGATCTCATTGAAATGAACGCCATCTTGGCAAAGCAAACCCTGGTTTTCGCCTTCCAACTGCCAATGCCGAATAACAATACTGACCTGGGTACGAACATTGCAAGAGACCTGCATGTTCAACAAGCGCCCTCGCCCTTTCATTAACAGCCGAATCCCAAGCATCACGCCAACGCAGGTCCACCTCACGAAATCCCAGTTGTAATCCACCTGGACAGACTGCCGCCCAAAAGACATAAGAGTGACCGATGATCCACACCAAGGGGGCAACACCTGCGAAATGACAGAAAAACAAACATTAGAAGACAAAACAGCCACACTTTCAATACGCTTGACCTCCTCCTCTGTCAATCCGGCCACATCTGCTGCAGTCGGCACCCCTATGCGGAAGGAATGCGTACCAAACTCTGAAGTAGACACCCTAACTACAATCTACCAAACACTTAAATAAAGTTTCAGATTTAAACCTTGTGAAAAATGAATCACCACTATGGACTATAAACTGACTCTGAGGGGGGGTGTAGAGAGGCATAGTGCCTGAGTACTTCTACTGGACAAAATAGGCAAACTAACTTTGAAATGGACAGCCAGGTACCCTGCCCATAAACATCAGTCCTTAGTCCTACACACCCTCGCCTTAAGCGAGTCTGGCAAAATGACCACGTCATCCGCCAATAAACCCAAAGGGACGCACTGCAAGCACACAACCAATTCGCCCACTCGCAAGGCATAGAAAAAAGCCAAAACAAAGGAACACTGGAGGAGCTCAGACTCATAAGAAAAAGAGCACACCCCATGCGTGGAGGCCGCGAGGCACTGCAGAAGCAAATAGGAAAATAGGTCTATGAGAATCTACCAGTCTACCAGATTTCTTCCAACCCTGTAAGACTAAATAGTATGCAAAGTCCTTAATCATGTTGGGTAAGTCTAACAGCTTAAGGCCGAAGGCCACCCCAGAATGGTGTTTATCCGTGGTAACCGCCGACACACTGGATGATTTTAAACAGGATAAGTAAGCATAGGTCAGTTCTCAACAATACTCAGCGTCCAAAGCCCTAGTCGGGGACTTGAAAGACAACCACTCTCTCCACGCCTTACCGTGTCCTGACCATGGTGACGTCGCAATGTATTCTCTCAGCAGCAGGGTCAACACTTCAGAACCAGGTCCCAAAGGAAGGGAGGGCATGGGAAGCCCAACAAGTCCGCCCTCAGTTGCATATCCCTGAAGCGTTCCCATTGGAAATGAGAAAGAGCATCAGCCATCAGATTATCAACACCAGGAATGTGACAAGATCTAAAAACAATATTAAATTGTAAACACTGCATAACTAAGTGTCATAATGACACCAATACCAGCAAGCAACTGGAGGACAAATGGTTAATAGCTGAAACTATACATTCATTATCACTACAGAATAAAATTTGTTTGTTCACCATTGTGGAGCCCCATAATTCAATAGCGACCATGATGGGGAACAGTTCAAACAAAGTTAAGTTTTTTGTTGCGCTAGTTGAAACCCAGCTATCCAGCTAAGGCTTGGCAGACCAATGGTCACCAAAGACTGAACCATACCCCAAAATGCCAGCCGCATCCGTGAAAATCTGGAGATCCAAATTACTTAACTCAGACTCCGAGAAACAGGAAATGCCGGGGTAGTCCAGCCAAAAAGATTTCCAAACCTTCAAGTGGCCCCACAAAACTTGATACGGACAAAATGGTGAAGCATTTTTTTACTCCAGACATCGATATAGAAAAATGCCTTGAGAAAGCTCTACCCATAGGGAAAATACGGCAAGTGAAGATAAACCGTACCAACAGAGATTGCAGCTGAGACAAAAGAACCTTCTTAGACATCATTTGCATTTCCACCATACAGAATCCCACACATTCATGTACATGCTCATCCCATCATATTCATACACACCCATTTTACCCCACATTGGTTCACATTTACCATTCAGCACTCAATCTCCAACTATCATCCCTTGTACAGCATCAGTCTCTCTTTTTTAATGTAACTTCGTCATTATTATTATTTTGATTGCTATTGTTATCAATACTCTATAAGAAATATCACTATCTTACCCCATCTGATCATTACCACTACCACAGTTACTCTACTCTATCGCTCTTAACCTGTCACTGCTTGTCTTCTCATATGTATCCCCCGAATCATAGCTGGTAGCTGTACTATAACCTTCATGTATTACCATCTCACGCGACTGATTATGCATAAGTCTTTCATTAATTAATTATTAATTTCTGTAGACATTTTATGTCACACCAATATATGGCGACCATATTTTGTATTTTATATTTGTTTTATATCCATTGACTTATTTATTCGACTACTGGATTTTATGTTTATGCTTCCTTTTATATACTCATATATTTATGTATTTATGTATTCATTTATTTATATGTATGTCTATGTCATTTATTACTCAGTTGGCCTGATGAAGACACACTGTTAGTGTCGAAACGCGTTGCCTTTTTACTGGAATAAAAGCTACTTCTATTCATTATTGCAGTTTCTGCATATTCCATCTGGGTACAGCAGCGATTAATTAGTCCCCTACCCTTTTCAACCCTACATGTATATATTCTTAGACATCAAACATACGTCAATATCATATTTTAAACGGGACAACTTGTCATCCGTAAGCTGGAGAATCATACGCTCCGAGTCAATTAGGATTCCCAGGAATGAGAGGTATGTAACCCGACCTTTCGTCTTGTCACTGGCTAATGGAACTCCAAATTAATCTGCGGAAAACACAAAAACCATTAAGTAAATATAAACAATGAGGTGAATTGACAACTCAACAAATGATAACAAGCGGGATGTACCGATAAAAAAGGAAAGCTGCATTGATGTCTGATTTTGGGCTCCGCGTCCTGTGCAAACCACTAATGCAACGGCTCTATCAAAAGAAAATTAGGATACTGCTGTCTCTTCTTTGGGAATATCAGCATTAACTGAATCACCTTGGGGGGTAAGGAGAGATGGTGAATGAGTCTAAATTTCCCCACCTCCTTCTTTGGTACCAAAACGAGGGGTGAACCCCAGAAGTTAGGGAATGAAGGCTCTACAAAAGGGCCAGCCTTGCAGCCCAATGTGACTTCTTTATCAACTGTATATGTAAAACCATTACTTAGCAGGTCTGCCTCCTGTGGTACCTGCCAGGGGCGTCCACAGGCTTACCAGATACCTGCTTAGTGGCTCTGCCCATCTTTGAACACCGGAAAGATGAATGCGTTCAACCGCAAATGGAACATTCATGTTTGAAATCAACATGAAGCAAAGAAGCGACAGTGTTCTTCATTGAACATCCAGCGAGCTCCTGGCCTGTGTCCTGCCACTGCAGACTGAGCTTGCCCTGCAGTGACTGCAGACTGAAAGGGCAGCCTAGCAGGCATAGGTGTCAGCATGAGCTGAATCCATATATCTGTGGCCTTAGAGGCCCAACCTACATTGGAACTCCTCATCATACCTCCACCATGCTGAGCCGCCATACAATTTGTGCGCCAAAAAAATGATCTCCAGATTTATGAATAGCTCAGATGACTTTGAAGTTGAGACGTCCTGATGGGCCCAGGGTGCAGACCAATCGCTTTGACTCCATGACCATCTATCCTCATGAGATCTCCTGTCCCAAAGATGATGTGAATTGGATGACGTTGAAAGGGAGCGTGACATCGGCAGCCCACGCTCTGAGATACGGAAGCGCCTCTGAACACACCTTGAAGAATGGGAGCTATAACGACTAAGATGACTTCTAGAAACCGAATACAACGAGAATGGTGACGCCCTGAGGAGGGGCCCAGATCGGTACCGTGACATCTATGATGACAGCTCGAAGACCAAACTGAAGCAGAATCAGCCCTAGATCTCCTGTAGGAGTGGGATACAGAGTATCTAGAGTCCAGGAAGCGCGATCTATGGGAGGAACCAGGAAGTGCATAAGGAGTACCGGGTATGTAATCTAGCTCAAAAAACTCCTCATCACTGTCAGGCACTACACTCTGTGATGCCACATCTGGCAAAAGGCTAGCAGGCGGCGGGTTATGCATGGAAACTCCTAGTCGAGGAACCAAATCACAAGGGGAAAACACCATGAGATTCAGGTGACCCTAACCTATCTATCTGCATAGCTGAATTGATATGATGGGTTCTTGTGACTCCCTTTAAATAGCTCCAAAAAAAAAAAAAGAACTGCAAATAAAAAAAATCTAAGTTTTTGCAGTTCTAAGTATTGGAATGCAAGGAAGGAAAACAACACAAAAGACAACAACAAAAAAATGTCTATCAGGAAGAGGTTAAAATAACTAGCAATGGTAAATACAAAATTGACTCTTTAGTGTACATTAAATGTGAAAACAGGTTTTTTTAATATCTTTCTTATATAATGAGATATGATTGCTTGAGGTTATATGCTCAAAGCTTGAGATTCTACAGACAACATTTCCTGTTCTGATTTCTGTCAGCTGCTGTTGTCATGGAAACCTTGTGTGAAGTCAAATTACTAAATAAACTGATGTCACCCACATACACACATAATGGTTATCTGAACATTCTTTTCTTTTCAGTAGTGCAGCCTCAGGCTTTGGGCTCTAACTTTATACAATCATGTTTTAGAATAGAATGCTGTCATATTTTGACTTTTAGAAATTGTTTTGCTGCATTCAAGTTGTATAACCCTCCTGAAAACACACTTATATGTCAAATGTAAGTACATAGTTGGCACATAGCTCCGATGCTATCATTGCATTTTATTCCCTTAGCAGCTCAAAGGGATTTTCTTTTTTTAACCCCTTAACGACCCAGGGCGTAATAGTACGTCCTGAGTCGCATGACGATGTATGGAGAGCGCTCAGGAGCTGAGCGCTCTCCATACACCGCGGGTGCCGGCTGTATAATACAGCCAGGACCCGCAGCTAACAGCAGCGATCGGTGCCTGCACCGATCGCGGCTGTTAACCCTTTAGATGCCGCGGTCAAACGCGACCGCGGCGCCTAAAATGCGGAGCCGCCATGGGCGCCGCCATTTTTACCTCATCGCCGCCCTCCAGAACGTCATCGGAGGGCGGCGCTTGGTTGCCATGACAGCCGGGAGCCTATTGAAGGCTCCCAGGCCTGTCATTACAGTATAGCTATTAGACGATGTCAGAGGCATCGTCTAATAGCAGTGACGGCATTTTGCTATTCACTGCGATACAGTAGTATCGCAGTGAATAGTATGATCGATCAGACTCCCTAGGTTTCAAGGTCCCTAGGGAGTCTGATCATACAAGTAAAAGTAGAAAAAAAAAAAGTTTTTAAAAGTATGTAAAAATAAAAAAAAACACAAAAGTTCAAATCACCCCCCTTTCCCTAGATCAGATATAAAAGTAAATAAACAAAAGTAAACATAAACACTTTAGGTATCCCCGCGCTCCAAAATGCCCGAACTATTAAAATATTTATCCCATACGGTGAACGGCGTAGCGGGGAAAAAAAATCAAAATGGCCAAATAGCGTTTTTTTCAACACTTTGTCTCCTATAAAAAATTGAATAAAAAGTGATCAAACCATCAGATCTTTCCCCAAGTGGTATCAATAAAAACGTCATGTTGTCCCGCATAAAAAGACGCCTTACCCAGCTCCATACATGTAAATATGAAAAAGTTACAGGTGACACAATATGGCGACGCAAAATTTTTTTTTCTATTTAGCAAAGTTTTTAATTTTTTAAAAGGTATCAAAACAGTACAAATACTATATAAATTTGGTATCGCCATGTTCGTACTGACCCGCAGAATACAGGTAACATGTCATTTTTACCACACAGTGAATGGTGTAAAAATTAAACCCATATGAATTTGGCGCAAATGCAGTTTTTCTCCAATTGCACCTCATTCTGAATTTTTTTCCAGCTTCCCAGTACATTGCACAGCATATTGAATAGTGACATTACAAAGTACAATTTGTTTCGCAAACAATAAGCCATCATGTGACTCTGTGAACTGAAAAATGAAAACGTTATGGCTCTTGGAATGTGGGGAGGGAAAAACGAAAATGCGAAAACGAAAAATGGCCGGGTCCTTAAGGGGTTAAAAATTCTGTGGAAGCATGGTTGAAAAGCAATGTCTGACTTTCATTTGTTCATTTTCATAGAATTTTTATATCTAATTACTTTTGTCAGATTCAAGTTATTTCTGTGACCATTGTGGGTTTTTCTTTCATTAAACGAGGGGTGCCAATAATTTTGTCCATGTGTGTACATTACTCACACCAGTCTTCATGGCCCAGGAGCTGTGGAGCCAGTCATCATTTATGACAAGACACACCGTCCAGCAGGCTGTGCATAAAACACCTTTTTTGTAACATTATCTTTTTTCAATAATAAAACATTGTGTAAACTTTACACAAGGTTTACACTAGCGCCACTTCCGAGGACCAGAACAACGAAGAGGCGTACTTCTAAAATAGCAGGAACACACAGAGTCTGATTGACCCCATTGACAATAATTGGGTCCGTCATTTTAAAACTAAAACCGATGGAGAAAAAGTTGCGACATTGCTACGTAGTATCCAAAATGTAGCCTAAGCAAAATTTGCAAGAATTCTAGTTTCAATTCAAAATATACTATTGCTGATGCTGTCACTGATGTCTATTTCCTGTGTCTGCAAAACACTGCAGAGCCAATAGTAATCCACCTTCCAGGATCTTAGAATGTGAGGATGAAGTCACTAAAGGGATAAAGCTGCTGCTAACATAGGGGAAGGTAATGGGAGCTTGGTGACTGGTTTGTGAGAGGGTGGAACTGTGAGTATACCTCGCCAAAAAGTGGTGTAAAATATCAATGAATTACCCTCTTTGTGTGCCTTGCTCAAAAAGGAGAAGTAGCTTAGTGGCACTTTACAGCACCCATTGCTTGGCTTAGTCAAAAGTGTTTAAAGATGTACTAAAATTTATCACTCAGCATGAACCAATATGATAAATTTAGTGCAGTTTTAGACAAGTCTGAAACTTACAACCCCAATTCCAATGAAGTTGGGACGTTGTGTAAAACATAAATAAAAACAGAATACGATGATTTGTAAATCCTTTTTTAACCTATATTCAATTGAATACAAAGACAAGATATTTAATATTCAAATGGATAAACTTTATTGTTTTTTGCAAATATTCACTTATTTTGAATTTGATGCCTGCAACACGTTCCAAAAAAGCCGGGACAGGGGCAACAAAAGACTGGGAAAGTTAAGGAATGCTCAAAAAACACCTGTTTGGAAACAGGTGTCATGATTGGGTATAAAGGGATTGATTGGGTTTAAAAACAACGTTGGACTTTAGGGATATCATCTACAGTCCATAATATCATCAAAAGATTCAGGGAATCTGGACAAATCTCTGCAAGTAAGCGGCAAGGCCGTAAATCAACACTGAATGCCCATGACCTTTGATCCCTCAGGTGGCACTGCATTAAAAACTGACATCATTCTGGAACGGATATTACCACATGGGCTCAGGAACACTTCAGAAAACCATTGTCAGTCAACACAGTTCATCGCTACATCTACAAGTGCAAGTTAAAACTCTATCATGCAAAGCGAAAGCCATATATCAACAACACCCAGAAACGCAGTCGGCTTCTCTGGGCCCGAGCTCATTTGAGATGGACTGATGCAAAGTGGAAAAGTGTCCAGTGGTCTGACCAGTCCACATTTCACATTGTTTTAGGATATCATGGACGTCGTGTCCTCCGGGCCAAAGAGGAGAAGGACTGTCTGGATGGTTATCAGTGCAAAGTTCAAAAGCCAGCATCTCTGATGGTATGGGGGTGTGTTAGTGCCCATGACATGAGTAACTTGCACATCTGTAAAGGCACCATTAATGCTGAAAGGTACATACAAGGTTTTGAAGCAACATATGCTGCCATCCAAGCAACGTCTATTTCAAGGACGTCCCTGTTTATTTTAGCAAGACAATGCCAAGCCACATTCTGCACGAGTCACAACACCGTGGCTTCACAGAAAAGGAGTGCGGGTACTAGACTGGCCTGCCTGTAGTCCAGACCTGTCTCCCATTGAAAATGTGTTTCACAAAATACGACAACGGAGACCCCGGACTGTTGAGCAACTGAAGTTGTACATCAATGAAGAATGGAAAAGAATTCCACCTACAAAGCTTCAACAATTCGTGTCCTCAGTTCCCAAATGCTTATTGAGTGTTAATACGAAAGGTGATGTAACACAGTGGTAAACATGCCCGTCCCAGCTTTTTTTGGAACGTTTTGCAGGCATGAAATTCAAAATAAGTGAATATTTGAAAAAACAAAACAAAAACTATAACGTTTACTTGTTCAAACATTAAATATCTTGTCTTTGTAGTGTATTCAATTGAATATAGTTTGAAAAGGATTTGCAAATCATCGTATTCTGTTTTTATTTATGTTTTACACAACGTCCCAACTTCATTGGAATTGGGGTTGTAAATAGGATTAGCATAGCAGCCCCATTATGTAAGGAGAAAAAGTTTTTTTTTTTTTTTTGTAAAACCACTTGGGTGCTGTGGTCATCATTGATCATGGCCTCTAAGAGGTAAATGGCTAGATCATAGAACCAGGCCTTATTCACAGGTCAGTGTTTTAAATCAGTGTTTGTAAGTCAAAACCAGAAGTGTGTCTAAAACACAGAACAGGTACAAATCTATCTAATATTCCTTATCTCTGTGTATTCTCCACTCTTGGTTTTGGTGTATAAACAGTGATGCAAAACAGTTCTTCACACAGGCTGAAGGAAGAGCAGTACATGCAACCCTCACTTCAACTTTAGCTGAGGCTAGATTGTGGCCAGAGCTACAATTTTGGTCCTGTTTTGAAGCTAAGATTTGCTTTAGCTGCATTCCAGCCTGAGCTAGAACACCTCATAGCATCTACCTCTGCAGTCAAACTGCTGCCCAAGCTGTGCCCAGGCGACTAAGTATTGTCCTTTTCTCATGACCTACTTGGGATTATCACTTTGGGGTTTGATCAAACTAGCGATATATAATTGATGTCACATATGAATCAAATGAATAGGAAAGAAGAAACATTAAGGGAAAAAAAAAATACAAAACATGATTGTCTTCTGCTGTCACATCATTGTCTTCTGCTGCACATCATTGTTCTGCCTTAGTAAAAAAGCGCCGGCAGGGAGTGGCAGCATCAGCAATGTCAACATCAAAATGAAAAAGTGACTATTTTAGAGTCTGTTTTCACACATACTGAGAAAATAATTTTTTTTTTTGAAGTCTGAAAAACAAGGTAAGGCTACGGCGTGGAAACACATTTTGCAAAGCCAGGATTGGATTCAGCAGAAGGGACAAGTATAAGAACTTCCTATATATTTCCAATTCCTTTTGCAATGTGGGATATTGGCCTCAAGGATATTTTTACTTCTAAGAAATTGTTATGGTTTTGATGCAAGGACTCGCAAAAGCAACAGCATGGGCTGGCTGATAACAGCGAGCGGTAGAGACAGCTATTTAAAATCAGCACAGTACCGCAAGCCAAGACAGAGCCCCAGATGTCTTCACCAGCGCCAGCCGTAAAGCCAGTTGGACTTTGCTGAAAACAAAACAAAACCCACTATTGACTTACAGAGCAGACCAGGAACAGGCAAACAGTCATATAGCCACGGTTTCAGAACCAGTAGAAGATGTTAAAAGTAGAATCAGAAGACAGAAGTGATATCGAGAAGCAGGTCAAGGGTCAAATCCGAACGGGCAAGTCAAAAGGCAGAATCAGCAGGCAAAGAGTATCCAAAAAGTAAGCCAAGGGTCCAAATGATGAAATCGTGAACACAAAACAAGATGCAGAGCAAAACTAGGACGTAAAACAATTAGTCGGCGACCTGATTCAGGAGGGAGAGGTCTTATAAATGCTTCCTCAGCTGCTAATTGGCCAAGCCAGGAAACTTCTGAACTACAGAAGCTTCCCAGGTTAACATGGCAAACTTAAAAGTGTAGCAGCTGAACTGATACTCTTGACAGGAATTCTGCAGTGTATGCCCACAGAACACACTGGATGGAATTCACATAATACAATTGGTGGTGTGACAATTTAGGGGGGGACTAGTCTCAAATGGCGGCAGACTCCTGGTCCGGACAGCAGTGGTTCGTGGTACTGTGCACCGGAGAGATAGCGTTCAGACGGTGCCAGTTTAAAACAAAATGGATTTATTTCAGCTTGAGTGCAACATAACAAAACAAAAAAAACCTAGGCCACGCATAGGCCCTAACTGACTTCTTGAGCCCTATCTGGCCTCTGGGACACCGAGCAGCCTGACTAGTGCTCAGCTCAAGCAACGTACCCTGTGGACCCCAGCCCTTCTGGGACAGACCGCCTCTCTCTGTCCTTGGCTGGACCCACAGTTCCTGCTCCATGCAGGTTTCTCCAGCCTTCTGGAGATACGCCCCCCCCACCCAAAGGTGTGGCTGAGGGCCTTTTCAGGGCTGGCTTTGGGTCGCTCAACAGTGCCCTCTGGGTTCACATACTCACAGTGGCTATAGCCAATATCACTGATAATATCTCCATTACTTATTATTATAAAGTCCATTACTGTAAACCACAAATAAAACCAAAAATCATTTATTTCTATGAATGTAATTTTACTATTTTCAAGTTGAGCAGATAAATTACAATGGCATTACATTAAATAAACACTAAACCTAGAAATGGACACTAAAGTAAACAAGAAATAGAGCGGAGTCCGCTGTTGGTAAGTTTGCAGGAATTTCTGTATGATCCTCACAAAAGCAGTTTTCAAAAAAAAATTCTGCAGAGAACACAGGGGTTACTCGCTTGCTGATCTGTTCCATCGTTGTCTGCTAGCCAGCTACAGAGGGTGGGGCACAGCAATGGGGACAACACATAACACTCCTCCAGCAGACAGATCAAGAGGAGGGGGTCTTCTGCTGCAACCAGTTGTCTTACAATCAGACACAGGACAGTGCGAAGGCGATGGGGCATGGCTGAGCCCCTAGACACAGAGAAGACTGATGATATATTTCTAAGCATCAACTATAATGTGAGTGAAAATAGGACCAAGGGAGGAAGAGCTGGGATATATTTTAGTTTTATTTGTTTTTTTACATTTTCTGTGTTTATTACTATTTTATACTAGTACAGTAAAAACTCGTATCACCAGTACCAATACAATTGTTGATTTTAGTCTTTTTTTCCCAAATGATCATTTCTTCAATTTTTTTCTGAGCAGCTTTCTTTTTTACCATCTGGAGTCTTTTCATGGCATTTAACTGAGATTCTTGAGACGTAGGACCCTTGGCACCAGACTGCTGAGAGCTGGGATCTACAGGAGCTTTACTACTAGAGCTTCCACTGCTTCCTGCAGAGCTGCCTCCTCCATTACCACTGCTCTGACTGCTGATACTACTCCCAGAAGAACTTATGCTTGGACTTGGAAGGCCTGTTTTGCTGACATTCTCACTGCTCATGGTACGGCTGAGGCCTGTCTTTCCCAATACCAGAGGTGGCAAAGGCTTTAATGGAACAGAATTTGTGCTGCTGTTCCCAGATCCTGGCTTGGATGCAGAACTTGTTTTTATGGGTGCTAGGCTGCTTGAACCCATAGGCTTTTGACTTACAGACAGAGTGGGAGGCTTGCCACCACTAGCCTGTGTTGGGTTACCTAGTTTGGAGGATGCAATAGCTGCAGAAGCAGTTTTTGCTCCAAATGCTGCCCACCCTGTAAGGCCGCTTGCAGCAGAAGATGATGTTCCAGAATTGGAGGAATTCCCAGAGGCTGCAGCTGATACCTTTAATGTGAATAAGAAATTAAATAATGAGATTCCAATAATAAAGCTGACTTGAAATGTACAGAAATAACATACATAAAGCATTTACTTCATTTATCAATTGTCACCAAAGATAAAATACAACAAACATGAAAATAAACATGTTACATGCAATGTTGAATGGAAATGCAGATAGTTCCTGTATTTAAGTATACAACTGCATGTACACATATCTAAATCTGCTCATATCCTCTTAGCAGCGAACATATGTGCCCAACCATGATTTAGATAAGACAGCACTCTGGGTGACGCAGAATGATATTGACAAGGAAAATAACAAATGGTTTACACAGCACACATCATCTACCTCTCTCCATTGTTACCTTGTATAAACATAACCCTGCCTGCCAGATGGCACACGGATCCTTTCACAACTTGTCTTTAGAATGGGAATATTAATAAGTGAAAAAAAAAGACGTAGTTTGTGCACTGACCACACCTTGAGCTGCATCATGGAAACATATACATTGCATAAGAAGGTGATCCGCACTAATCTTCAGCTTTAGTACTGAAAATAAATAATGTGGCACAATAATATTTATGATCTCATGGAGTTGTATCTTTATTAAGTAGATGATTATTGTGATGATACTATATAATTAGAGGAGAGAAAATTGGGATTTTTGTACTCACCGTAAAATCCTTTTCTCGTTGTATTCACTGGGGGACACAGCACCATGGGTATAGACCTGGTCACTAGGAGACAGACACTAGGGAAAAGAAAGCTGTTGGCTCCGCCTCCAGGCTATACCCTGCCACAGTCACTGAGCATGAATCAGTTTGTACCGTTGCAGTAGGAGAGAGACAGAAAGGAACATAGAACCAACAACCACCAACAATGCCTGAACCTGAAAAGGAACCAACACAGCTTGGGCAGGAACACTGAAAAACAAGGGTGGGATCTGTGTCCCCCAGTGAATACAACAAGAAAAGGATTTTACGGTGAGTACAAAAATCCCATTTTCTCGATTATATCACTGGGGGAAACAGCACCATGGGATGTCCTAAAGCAGTCCCAGAGGGTGGGAATAACACGGCCATGCAAACCCTTAACGCTCAGCCGCTTCCAGAAACTTACAACCCAAACTGACATCGGCAGAGGCCACAGAATGGATCTGGTGAAACTTAGAGAAAGTGGATGGAGGCCCAGTGGGAGCTTTACAGACCTGGGAAGCAGAAGCCTGACGCTGACGGCCCAGGGAGCTCCAACAGCTCTAGAGGAGAGAGCATATACACGGAAAGGAAGAGCCCTACCCTTAAACAGATTGGTCTGAGATTAAGGAGACCTAAGCCATCGGAAGATGGAAGCTCTGGAAGCAGGCAGGCCCTTGCAAGGACCCTCAGGGAGAACAAACAAAGCGTCTGAACAACAGAAAGGCTCAGTGAGGGACAAGACCCGAAACAACCAGGCAGGGAAGAGCAAGCACTCACATGGATGCCTGGGGACTGAGCAGAAAAAGGGTAAGACCAAGTCCTCGATGTGGAAAGAAGAAAACCACCCTAAGAAAAAAAGACGGCGGTTGATGGAGGACAACCTTATCCTTGTGGAGGACCAGAAAGGGAGGCTGCCGAAAAAGGGCAGCCAGCTCGGGACCCTGCGGATGGAGGTAATGGCCACCAGGAATTCTTCCAGGACAGAGGACAAAGAGGGATATCATCAAAGGCTCAAAGGGGGGGAACCTGAAGCACCTCAAGGACGAGGTTAAGATCCCACGGTTCCAAGGGTGGACGTTAGGGAGAAGGAGCAAAGAGCGCCACTCCCATAGGAAAGTCTTTAAAGGGAGGAAGACTGAGACCTTGATCCAGACCGGACTGGAGAAGATCCGATGAGAATCGTTACTCTCACAACGGTGGACATAAGCCTTCCACGTGTGATAGCAGATCTTCGCTACCTGGGATTTCCAGACCTTGAGTATGGTCAGGATAACAAACTCCGAAAAACCCACGGCACCTCAAACCTCGGATTCAACAGCCGTGCCGTGAACGCAGTTGAGTCAAGGTGGAGGTGGAATAGCAGTCCTTGAGACAGAAGGTCGACCTGCAGAGGAAGAGGCTAGAGGCTAGAGGAGCGTCCGCCAGCATGAACTTGAGATCCATGTACCAAGCCCGGCGGGGCCAATCTGGTGCCACCAGGTTAGCTTAAACCCCCTCAGTCTTGAGATTCTGGGGGACCCGAGGGAGAAGAGGAGGCGAGCACAGTTGAAGGAAGATCTGCTGATAAAGCGACCCTAACCCGGAGCAATATTTTCTCAACTCAAGTAGTCTGCCACCCAGTGGTCCACTCCAGAGAAGGTGGACCACTGAAAGAGCTGGAACGTGGAGCTCCACCCAAGGAAGAGATTGGGAGGCTTCTAGTAAGGCCGCACGGCTCCTAGTGCCCTGCTGAGGGTTCAAGTAGGAGTGGTCAGTCTGGACTATTACCAGATGTCCTTGGAGGAGAGAGGTCCAATGAGACAGGGCAAATAAGATAGCCCTCTGTTCCAGCAGGTTGAACCAGAGGGAGAACTCGGCCTTGGAACACAGCCCTGAACAGTCAAATCACCGAAGGCCACTCCCCAGCCGGGGAGACTGGCATCAGTGAGAATCATCTACCGACAGAGGGGAAGGTGGTCTTCCCCTGAGAAATTCCTGGGGAGGAGATACACCAAAGAATCTCTCAGCGAAACCAAGGAGGAAAGAGAACCAGGCAGTCGAGGCTGGCCGGAGATTTGTCCCAGCAGGTCAGAATCGTCAAGTGGAGAGGACGACAAAGTAACTGAATGAAAGGGACGGCCTAGAACAGGGGTGTCAAACTCATTTTCTCCGGGGGCCACTTCAGCCTCACGGGGTACCCTGAAGGGCCAAGATTATTTTACACATGTATAAAAGTAACTTCTCCTTAACAGATAAGCGAGCTATTAAGCAGTAGTTACATTTGTACATTACTACTGTTACAATCAGCCCTTTGAGGGCAACCAGGAAGAACATAATGTATTGTTAAAACCTAAGACATTGGCATGTCACATACTATCCTCATCCTTTTCTGAATATATCAAAAATTAAGCACTATACAAATACGTTTACCCCTTCAAACGGTATTATGCTCTATAGTTGCCTCTGCACACGGTATTACGCCCCACAGCGGCCCCTGCACACGGTATTATGCTCCATAGTTGCCCCTGCACACGGTATTATGCTCCATAGTTGCCCCTGCACACGGTATTATGCTCCATAGTTGCCCCTGCACACGGTATTATGCTCCATAGTTGCCCCTGCACACGGTATTATGCTCAATAGTTGCCCCTGCACACGGTATTATGCTCAATAGTGGCCCCTGCACACATTATTATGCTCCATAGTTGCCCCTGCACACGGTACTATGCTCAATAGTGGCCCCTGCACACGTTATTATGCTCCATAGTGGCCCCTGCAATCGGTATTATGCTCCTTAGTGGCCCCTGCATTGGTATTATGCTCCATAGTGGCCCCTGCAAACGGTATTATAGTCCATAGTGGCCTCTGCACATGGTATTATGCCCCATAGTGACCCCCCACCCATGAACTATTATTATACTCTGGGGTCTTTTCAGACCCCAGAGTATAATGATTGGAGACCCAGGTGGTGACAAACATAAAAATCAGTGTTACTTACCTGGGCCCCGGTGCGCTCCCTGCGTTCGGCCTTCTTCAATGTTGCACAGACCGACGTCGCGACATAATGACGTCGGTCTGGGTCACGTGACGCCTGGGACGTCACCAAAGAAGGCAAAAGCCTGCTGAGAGTAACATCGGATCGCCGGAGAGGTGAGTAACACAGGTTTTTATGTTTATCACCTCCTATGGGTCTCCGATTTTTATACTCCGGGGTCTAGACCCCGGAGTATAATAATAGTAGTACTTGATGGGGTTCGCCGGCCGCGGCCTCACTTACCATCCCCGCTCCTGCACACAGCCGCTTCTGCGTCCCATAGCAGAAGGGGAAGCGGGGGGTGGCCACGACCAGCAGCGGGGATTGATAAGTAAATAGGCAGTTACGTGCCAGGGATACTCCAGCAGGCAAGGGCCTATTTTTTATATATATATATATATATATATATATATATATATATATATAAAAAACTTATCTTTACCTACCTGCGATGTCTTGATGCAGCCACCTCCTCCTCTTCTTGTCCGTGACGTCTGCGTGTCAGCGTAGGAGGTGCGATGACGTCATTGAATCGCCGCCTGCGCTGACATGCAGAGGTCTTGTAAACCAGCCCAGGACAGGTATCGCGCAGCTTTTTTTTTTTTTTTTTTAAGCAGCCTGTCCTGGGCTGGTTTACTTTACATTAAAAAATGCCGCGGCCCTGCGGGCCAGATAAGTGCTGGGCCGGATAACAGAATGCAGTGGGCCGGATTCGGCCCGCGGGCCTTGTGTTTGACACCTGTGGCCTAGAAGGTCGAGGCCATCATGCCCAAGACCCATATGCCGAAATCAAGAGAGCAAGGAGAGTACCTCCGAAGGTGGGACACATCGGACCTCAGGATCTTGGCCTCAAGGAGGAGAATCACACCCTGGAGCGTGTCGAGGATCATGTCCCGGATACCTTTCCTCATTGATGAGCCAGCCGAACCGGCAAAGAAGGACCAAGGTGATCCACAAGCTAGTCAGATTGTCTGACCCGGAGGGGCTTCACCAGGAGGTCGTCCAAGTATGGAAACACGGCAACAACTCTGGAGTGGAGGATGGCCATGAGAGACGCCATCACCTAGGTATTTACCCAGAGGGCAGAGGCCAGCCCGAAGGGGAGAGCGACAACTGGAAAGGTCACAAATCCACTACAAAACGAAGAAAACGCTGACAGCACAGCGTGATGATGTAGATGGATGAAGAATTCACCCATCTCCAGGGATGCCACCACAGACTGCATAGATTACTGCGGAACCTGCAAACATGGACGAACCTTCAGGTCCATGATGGGACGAAGGGAGCCATCCTTCTGTCTCCAATCTCCCTACCGCTGGAGATTGGAGACAGCCTGGATTGTCCGACGTAAGGAAAGCAAAGAGACTCCGGCGAAAGCTGGAGTAGCCGGAAAACACCACCTCTAAGGTCCAGGACCCAGATGTCCCGCCAATTGAGAGTCCCAGAGAGGGGAAAAACCTTCATGCCGAGGAGGATGACTTGGTGCAGGACCGCCAGGCAGTTCTGGGCTTGAAAGAAGGCTTCTTGGGTAAAGAGAACAGCTGGCACTTAGGACGCCTCTGAGTGAGGAAGAATCTATTCCCCGTTGTGGCGTCAAGGATAAGCTTCTCAAGACCTTTAACAAAAATTCGGCCCAGTTCAACCTGGAAAGGGAGAAGGGCCACATTCGCCTTCTTGGAGGCGGACTCAGTATTCCACAAACGAATCCAAACAGTATGGCGGATAGCCACTGCGTTGGCGGCCGCCTTAGCAGATCTGGGAGGCATCTCCAGGTACTTGGAAGCGTTCAGGATCTCAGAGACAAGCAGCTGGTTGTCCTCGAGGGAAACTGCATCAGAGAGGTTTGACTGAAGCTGTTTGGCCCAGGAAATGCAGGCCTTGCTAACCCAAGAGGCAGCGAAGGAAGGCTGCAGGGAGAAGCCAGCCACTACGAAGGCCAGCTTGGCGAGGGAAGCCATCTTCCTGCAGCAATACAACAGCCAGCATTTAGGACAATGCAATGTATCAGTTCTGCATTGCAAACAATACAACAAAACCGATCCGTTCTCACTCTGAGGGATCATTGAGGGAGGTGGAGTCCGCTGAAGGCAGAAAAGAAGCCTTGGAGAGCCTAGCTATCACGGGATACACCGCGGAAATGCTCTAAATCAGGGGTTCCCAACCACCGGTCCATGGACTGGGACCGGGCCGTTGGGGGACTTTTGCCGGTCCACAGGGCGGCGGGCTGGCCTGGGTAAATGCGGCTCCCGGCTCCTACCATAGCTAATGGCGGGGATCTGGTCTACAGCGCTGTACACCGAGGTCACGCCAGAACGGCACCGGTCTACAGCGCGGAGTATAACCCCGCCCCCATTTGACCAAAGCCCCACCCCTAAACCACCTGCCCCCCCCCTGCTGGGCCGTGTTGGGGACCGCTGATCTAAATGATAGGAAGGGACACATGGGGCGACTGGCTGACAAGACCTCAGGACAGGCTGGCTTGTGCTCACTAGTTACTGATATATAAGTACCGCGCGCTAATTGCGCCACTGGAGCAACCTGCTTTCTTTACCTCAGATGTTCATCATTGCTAGTCCGGGGGAGCTAGAGACGTGTCACAGCATAGCCTAGCAGAACTGCCCCTGAGCTCACCTTTCACTTGGAGACACACAGTTCAGGGGAAGGAAGGGATGTCCGACTTCCCAGTAGAAGACAGAGGATGGTCCAGGGAGAAGCCACTGTGCCCTCAAGATGTCATCAAACACCCAGTGGCGGAAGGAAATGTCCACTTGAGAGGACGGGTCCAGGTCCTCAGAGAGCTGTAGGGTATCTCTACCGCATGGATGAGCTCCCACTTAGCAGCAGGTATAGATGAGCCTAGCTGATGCTCCGGGTCAGAGTCAGAGGTGTCCCCAGGGAAGCAGACCGAGCAGGGGGGAGGCAGGGATCCACCTGTCGGAGTGAAGCTGCGAGATGGAGTTGCCCAGAGGAAGGGGTGGAGGACTGTGAACTGTAGGAAGTCTACCTGGTCCTTTTGTAGGGACGGCTCCTGGACTTGGGACGAAACTATGAGAGTGTCCAGGGAGATCCCTAGAAGCCACCGACTGAGCGGCGATCTGGGAAACCAGCCATTCCAAGTTTCCAGCACTGACTGGTTAAGTCTGGTAAGGACACCATGGCCAAGGTGAGGTCCAGGTTCCTGAATGGCTGAGGCGGAAGGCAGGAGAGAGCAGATGGGCTCAGGCTGTCCGCACAGCAATTGTTTTTGATACAGCGGGCGCACATATAAAACGTGACAGAACCAGAGGACGAGTTGGCTTTTCACGGGAGGACAAGGCAGAGGGGGCCCAGGGAAATTAGGGGTATCCCAGGGGCTTAGCCTACCAGACTGCAGGAGATGGCCGCCAAAAAGAAAAGAAACAAATAAAAAGTGATTCTGAGGAGAGCAAAGCCTACCCCCTGGTAATACAGGGCTCAGTGGCTATTGGGCAGGCTGGATGGCTTGCCAGGACAGCCCCCTGGCCAATGGAAAGCCCCAGGCGGGGTCTGTATGTCAGAAAGGCCCGGGAAAGGGGCAGGCCTAGCTGTGACCTAGTTCTCGGTCGCTCAGCAGGACCGACCAGAAGGCCCAAAAACTCCCCAGAAAAAAAGGGGCTTATTAGCTAAAATTTAAGGCCCAGCTTTGCGGGTCCCAGTGATGCCCCCCTAAACAGAACCCATGCTATTTTCCCCCTGGGAGAGGGACTGAGGGGGGCCTGAGGTAATTTTCATATTCACCTGACAGGCGTCTTCATGCACCGCAGGGTCACCCCCTCGGTAAACCTTGCACGTGGGAGTGGGGTCACCGGATAATCCAGCCACTGATGCGGCAAGCGGCGAGTGGGGACTGGGTGACCAGCGAAGTGCTCAGAAGAGCACTGCGGGCGCAGGGGGGGGGGGGGCACGACTAGCGTGGCACACACGCTGAAGATTCCCCTGCACCTGAAAGAAAAAGAAAAATGATGTAAGACAGAATACCCTGAGTCAGGTCATGTCTGCCTCCTATGGACACTAGGCTTAAACTGATTCATGCACAGTACCTGTGGCAGGGTATAGCCTGGAGGAGGAGCCAACAGCTTTCATTTCCCTAGTGTCTGTCTCCTAGTGACCAGGTCTATACCCATAGTGCTGTGTCCCCCAGTGAAATAAGCGAGAAATACCAAAGTAAAGACAAACCATTTCAAAGTGCACCTTCTATTAACAAGTGATCTAAATCACGTCCATGATTTTAAGAGTAATCTATGACTCTAAGAGTAATCAATATTCAGTTCACTAATGTACACTTTTTGGAGCTGGACAGATCATATGTAATAGTCAAATGGTCAACTGCAGCAGTCTGAAACCCAGCTTAGGAAGCTGTATAGTGGGTACAGCAGTGTAACACATTGACTCATGTTAGATTTGCTTTGCAGTGAATGTCCTATCACGTAATAGATGAAAGGGCTTTTTCCATTTGAACAACTAATATGCCATCACTTTCTAAACAGTAGGCGATAGGGTGTGAGGGTTTTTTGACTAATCATGAGAATAAATGGCAAGAAGTAGCAATGTTGTAGAGAGCTGCAGCTCTGTGACCCCTTAATTACTGAGTGACAGAGCACAGTGAATTATGACAGGTAAAGTATAGTAATACCTTAACTTCTGTTCTTTTGAAAGCTAAGAATGTGTTTGCCGAATCTGCTTTGGGCTTCATTTCAGGTTTTGTGATGGATGGGTCCTTTACAGCCAAGATTGTAGAAGATGCAGCTGAGGGGGCAGGTTTCTGTGAGGGCTTCTGATTTTTCTGTGCCTACAAGAACAGATGAATAATAAAATCATATAAATCACTAGTATTGAAGACCAGCAAAAACAGTGTCACAAATACATTCGTGAAGACCTGCAGTGAAGAAGAATTGAAATACAAGGTTATTAAGCCATACTGGCCCAAGTGATCAGATGAAGATAAATGGACTAAAAGGTGGAGCACCAGCCCTCCGGCCAAAGTTTAGAACAGATTATGGGAGACGCTGTAGAGGAATCAGGTTGTGCTGGTCGCCAAGCAACTATGAGATGCCAAAACCTCACCTGAAAAGCACCTGTGTAGGTGAGGAGTCAGCTTCTTATTGTTATCAACTGCCCAGTACAGTGCCCTCTGCAGTCTCCTGATGTCAATTCTAATCCAGGGGTGGGAGATGTGACTTTTTAAAATTACTGGAGTAAGATTTTCAGTTTTGTCTGGTATCCCCTGAATTTGTGTTTCGCTGAATGTTTTGTGACTCCTGACCTAGTTCTTGGTCAAAAGTGGATTATATGTGCTGTTCCACTGTGATTTCTCAGCAATTTGCAACCGGAGTGTTTACACTATATGAACCCACTGCATAGCACAGCAATGTGATGTCAGATTACTAGATTTAAGGATCTTACCATTCTCTTCATCTGCCTAGTACAGCGTGCACAGTACCAGACCAGACGGGGATCATTCACATCCTTATCTGTCACTTGAGGTTTGTGACAATCTTGATGGTAGAGATTATGGCACTCCTGGCATTCTACCAGCTGATTACCAGAGAAAACTGTCATCTGTCTAGAATTATTGAAGAAAATATGATGTCAAATAGCATTCAAAGATATTACTGTTTCATGAATATCTACTGTCTAGTAATTTAACCAGTAAAACATATGCCTATGAATTGGAAGAGGCATAAAAATTATTTCTTTGGCAAAAAAGTGTAGCAAACAATGATTTTAGTCGCTCACCGACAGACTACGCAAGCCAGACCCATCTCCATGGCAAAGTCATCAGCACTAGTTTCATCAAAGCTGGAGAGATCTGGCATAGGTATGTCCTTACTGTTCGGCACAGTGATTGGTGAGGAGCGCGCCTCTGGTTTCTCCAAACGAGGTTTCTTTGGCAACTCAACGGTATCACTAATATCTGCCTTCATCTATTAAGAGAGATCAAAATCATACTATACGATTCAACCATGCTATAATCTCACTATATATTACAATGTATTATTAAAACAAATATTCTACAGAACCAAATAAGGTAACACAGATTTGTGTTCAGATTCATATGACTGCTAGACCCTAGACCTTACCTTATCTGATGACCTCTTCTCTGCCTCTTTTTTCACCTTCTCTGTTGGCAGTGGTTTGCTCAGGATGCTTCCTGCAGGAGAACTGTTGCTAGGCTTAACATCTGACTTAGGTTTTGGGAGTGTCACTTTAGACTGCTCGATGTCCTTGAACAAAAGAGATAACTGTTAACCTTGTTTTATTTCACCTGTATTGTGGTAATAACAATTACAGGATTGGACATATTCTCAGCAGGTCTAGGAGACAATGCTAATAGTAATGACATTATTAAAGGCTGGGTCCACACAACCCACGCAAATGCACTGTAGCACCAGCCCATGCTGACTATTCCCTAAAAAGTAGACCCAGGAGTGTCCACACTTCCAATGAACAAATGTGTCCCCTTCCACTTCTCCAGTGCTCACAGCTAGTCTACCATCATGTCAGATCCTACCCACTTTTATCCTCTGTTCACAGCAGCCCATCACCTTACTCCCTAGTAGACACAGAAGCGCCCCGCCCCACTTCCCTAGTAGCTGCAGCACAGGACTCCTGGACAGGAGTCCTGTACCCCCATAGTAGGTTTAAATTCTCACCTCCCGACATGTACCCTCTGCAGGTAAGAGGTTATATACAGTCTATTACTAGTTGCAGTTTGTGGTCTACTGTAACAGCCTCTGCTGACATTATAAGACAGGTACTTTGTACTTTCTCTGCCTAGGAGGAGCTGTCTGTAACAGCTACTGCTGGGGAACATAAATATATACATTACATACTGTGAATGTTCAATAGAGATATACCCTTCAATAAAATGTTATTCCTAAACCTTTTGTTAGTCCAACCTTTTGTGGAGGCCGATACCCTGAGTCAATGCCCTTGCACAGAGATTCATCCAGTAAAGCCTTCAATCTCTCAGCAGAATCCTTGCTCTTAGAGTGGAGGTAACCAAGTGCCTTCAAAAAAACAGGATCCAATTCTGTGTTTATAACAGCCGCCATGTTTAGAGCCCTAAGGGACAAAAATAAATTACACCTGCATGCCGAGATACTATACACTATTGCTAAAATGCAACTGAAAACAAGAACAATACTGGAAGGATCTTAGTGGATAAAATGTTCAACTATGATGAGATTTCAGTCCATAGCCCACACCTCTAATGTTATTAGTATATAGTGGAGAAAACATCTGCATTACAGACCCCATGGCATGTTCTGTCAAATATGCAAGACAAATAGCACAGCAGGTTGAGCTTATTTGTTCAGAACATGAAGGAAACCCAATTGCCAAATGGGTCTGCGCTGTTGGTATCTGTCATTTCAGTGATCAGGCATTGCTGTTATTTTCATTATTCTGAACCTATGAAGGGAGGCATATAACAGAAATAACCAACGTATATGAAAAGGGACTTATCAAGTTTGTTTAGAATGTGTATATGTGTTAGAGAGAAAAAAGTAAAAGCTTTTTTAAAAAATTATTCTTTTGAAACTTTTGGCTTATTATGATACTTTTTCCATCTTCAATTGGTCTTTCCTGACATGTGCATATCTATCTATCTTAGGGTCACCATAAAGACTAGAATATAATCCCATGTGAATGAGGTTTTGTCCCTGTACTCAGTGCTTTAGGTGTCCTTGTAATTCCAGTTTCCATGACAGACTTATTATAGTCAATGGGATCAATCAGGTGCCATTCAAATCTGTCAACTGACAGATCGTGTGTTTTTGTATTTTCCCTTGCAGCACTAGGGTCCTGGTTTCACATCTGACCAAGGGCAACATCTGCATGGAGTTTGTAAGTTCTCTCGCTTTTTGCGTGGGTTTCCTCCCACATTTCAAAAATATACTAATAGGTAAATTGGCTTCCTATACCACAACTGACTCCCCTACTCCACAATGCTCCCTGCATTTTCTGCTCCTTGTGCGAGAAAAGCACATTACAAATGTTTGTCATTATAGGGTTAAAGTGTAGCTCCCATTTTATTTAATTGTGTGTTGAACATTTTTGTAATATACTTTATTAAAGAGGACCCTTCATTTCCTCATGAACGTGTGGTTTTATATACTGCTAGAAAGCCGACAGTGCTCTGATTTCAGCCCCGTTAATTTCGGCACCAATATCTTCACACTGACAGAAGGGCGTTTCTCATAACTCAGCATCATCACTCATTACAGCACTAGGCCTAAAGTGTACAATTCTCTATACACTAATACAGGGGTAGGCAACCTTGGCACTCCAGCTGTTGTAAAGCTACAACTCCCAGCATGTATACTTGCTCTGCTGTTGTTGGAACTCCCATGGACGTGAATAGAGCATGTTGGGAATTGTAGTTTCACAGCATCTGGAGTGCCGAAGGTTGCTGACCCTTGCACTAGTATAAGCAAAAACATTTTAGTCCCCACAAAACTCATAATGGCTTAGCTAGGAAAAAAAAGCACAATAATGAAAAAAGCAATACAAAATATATAGAAATCATAATAAATTTTTATTTACAAGCACAAAATATTAAATTAAATCATGAAAAGGTAGAGGTAGTGGCGAATTACAGCAGCACTCCAGTGCTGTATAATGCAAAAAACTCTATGTAGATAACAAGTGTAATTGGTGCCTAAAGTTTTATATACTTACTAAAGTGTCCAGTGCTCAACGTTTAATATATTTGCATCAAATACATATCATAAAAATACATTACATATCTCATGCTGCCAGTCAATAAATAATAAATAGAAAAAGTCATAAGGCAAACTGCTTTAATCCAGTACATAAATAAGAAGATGCTAATATTGTTATGGCATATATACAGACACTATAGTCAATATGGCATATGTAAGTGCTGGGTTTAACCTGCTAGAGTTTGTTCATTATAAGCCAATTAATGCAGTATACCCATGTGCAATGCAATACAAACATTATGGAACCCAACACGTCAACCATAGAGATAATCAAGAAAAATATAGTTGGCAAATAACTACCCTGATGCGCCACGACTATACCTGGAGGTGAAGGTCATGGTGCATCAGGGTAGTTATTTGCCAACTACTTCTTTCATTATTGTGCGTTTTTACCTAGATATGTCATCTAAAGCGTACAATACATCTGCCTCATATCTCAATGACAACGCTTCTCTACATGTATGCTCTAATGTTTCAGCATTATCATAGGAACAGTCCTTGAGTCCAGATACAGATACAAATTGACTAGTGTCGATACTGAATTACAGGAGTCCGTGCAGTCTCAGTTTACCGCTTGCCCCATACTGGTACATTGGAGTAAAGCAGTAATTGTTAAGTCATGACTAAGAGTCCCTAGATTGATCCTACAGGGTAAAGGAGGTTGCGGCTGAACATGGGCATCATTATTTCCAGACTAACTATTGACTAGACAAAAGCTTTAAAGGGGAAAATTTATTTTCTACCCACCGGTACACAACACAGGCTGGCCATGCTGACATCTCAGGATACTACATGTGCTGTCCAAATTGACCTTAGAATATGCAATACAAGCCATCTATGCTGACACCGGAATACACAACATGCACTGTCCATACTTACCACAGAGTACACAGCATGGTAGGTCTGGGCAATTAATCGAAAAATATTATGAAACCAACCGTAAATCCAGCTAATCAATGTGATTTTTTTGTTCATTGGTTATTTTGGCTTGGTGAAGGCTGGAAGAGTTGAGTAACACAGTTTCCTGGATATGAAGAGACTCCAGAGTTCTGGTTCAGATTTGTTCACTACAAAGTCGTTGGGCAAATCTTGTGAGGTTCACCCAACACATACCTCCTGTAGACTCCTGTGCCCCATAACCAGAATCAGCTGTATTGGCAGATGCCTAATAGATGATTATGATGTCAGATTATAAAGGAGGTTAATGGACTACAATTAAAGATGGGCAAAGTTCCCAAGATTTGTTTCGGGTTGAACAAGTTTGGTACGAACTGCAAGTGAAATTATTATACTCTGGAACCTTTTCAAACCGGAGAGTATATTAGGTGGAGGCAAAAAAAATTTAAACATTTAAACTCAACCTTCCTACACCTCCTTTAGGCCTCCTTGTTGCGTCCTGCACTCTCTCTCTGTAACATCTTGCACCCAGGTCACCGCTGAGGCGTACCCTGTGGTCACATGGGTACACCAAACATCATGACGTCGAGAGGAGGCCTAAAAGAGGTGGAGTGGAGTATAATTTTTTTTCACCTCCCCTGGGTCTCCACTTATTATGTTCTGGGGTTTGAGAAGACCCCAGAGTATAATAATTTACTATATAAACATGTCATGTCATGTCATGAAAGCCATTTTAGATCACCCGAGACAAATCTCCAGCTGTTCCATTTAGTTAAAAACTGAACAATTTTCAGGTCAAACCTGGCTCGGAATGAATCAGTTCACCCATCTCTAACAACCCATTATTAGCCATATTATAAGCCACTACTGGGGGCATAACTCTTTAAAATTAGTGTGGCTTAAAATAATCAACATTAATCGTAATCGAAGTAAAATGCCCAATTAATCGCAAATTTGACGTAGGTCATAATAGCCCTGCCCTATAACATACTGACGTTAGAATACACTACACGCGCCGTCTATATTAGTGTTGGCGCTCCTTCGGCTGTTGTGGTCACATGATGGCCAAAGTATGGTGCAGAGGGTAGACATAGACTAAGACATAGAAATAGAAATAGAGAGTGCAGAATTCATGTGGTGTTTTACATTGATCCACATGATGAGACATAAGTGTGCTGGGAAGCCTCCTAGATACCAGCCAACAGCAAGTCTCCCGCCATGAAGCCATACAAAGTAACTGAACATTTTCCAATAGTGTACCCGCAGACATAGCGGCTCTGAGCCCTCAGTAACACAGCAACTATTTCTACACATACTTAACCTGTACCTGACTGCCCGGTACACAAGAGATCCTCGCTCACTTCCGGGTGTATGAAGCCACGGTCCGTCGTCCCCCGAGCCTGTGAACCTAAGCTGAACGTTCCGCTTGTACCTAGCCGGCAGAACAGTTCCGCCTAGAGATATGCTGCCGGTATGCGGGAGGAGTAACTTCTATACCGGTCCTTCGAGCGGTTCATGCGGTAACAAGTAACAAGGCGCTACAGAGAAGGACTAGTTGTGAGGTTGCACAGCTGGGCCGGAAATGTCTTTGCACATGGATATGTGTACAGAAGCTTGATCTGCATAGACTGTAGTGAAGGCAGCAGCTCCCAGCACAGGTAGATGACAGCGCTGTGTATCTTGTCACGTGTGGAGATCTGTGTGTTACTAGGGTTAGACACTGACATCTTGCTCTCCAGGCAGTTAGCCAGTTACATAGGGAATGGCTGCAGTGTGCCTTCTTGTGCCAGTGATGAGGATTGGAAGTAGGGGATGCCCAGCTGCTAATGCCAGCCCTATGTACACTGACACATCTATACTGAGTGTACACTGCTGTACTAGGAGATCAGTGCACACAGCTGCAGACTATTGGCCACTGTAAAAAGGAAATCAAAAACATGTACCAATACAATTGTGTGGAATAGGTAGACACTACCTGCTCTACACTGTGATATTCCATACTTTTTTTTTTTTTGTGGTTTACAAATTTGACTTCAGTCGTACACTTTTTCTGCCTTCATTGGGTAAATGGAGTCTTATGGATCTTTCCTGATCTATGTATCTTAGTGGCACCATAGTGACTAGAATATATGTCCTTTGTGTACTCGATGCTGTAGGTGTCCTTGTAATTCCATCTGGGGCTAACTGCATGGATCTGAATTCTGTCAGGACTCCTACTCCAGTAAAAGAGCTTATAGACCATGACTTTAGTGGAAGTCCAAAGTGGCTGTCATATTAGAATAGCTATCAGAGACTATGGCTGGGTTCGCACTGTGTAGTTAGTTATGTTGCATTTTGAAATGCAGGGTAAAACACTTATATAAACATATTACTAAAAAAAAAAACAAACTGCAGAGCACATGTGCGTGTTCAAAATACATGCATTTTTGCTAGTCTATTTTTAGATGTGTTTCCAGATTGTAAATTTGGCCCAGTGCAATGCTACATACATGCATGTAGAGGATGAAGCCTCCTGAACAAGGCCACATACAGTCTTGAAAATCTGGTCCCTAGATAGGACACATTTCCTGACCTGAACTCTGTCCAGATAATCCATCTCCAAGCATCACAGACATATATGATGTTGGGAGTCCCTGTCTCCCCATGGGATAACTGCCCAGTACTGTGTTCATGAATAGAATTCATGACATTTATCTTGTGTCTACTGGACAAGTGAGGAGGAACCAGCTGTACCTACTGGAAAAATGGTGGATAAGCACTAGAGGGGTAGGGACACTGCTATAACTACATGGGAGCAGGATTCTGACTGCTGAGTTGTAATGTCCACTATATGTTGGAAAGTATGTGGACACCTGACCATGGGCATTATTTTGGGATTGGCATTTCATCCTAAAGGTTTTGGATGCAGTTGAAGTCTGGGCTCTCTGCAGCTATTCGAAATCCACCACAATTAACTCATCAAACCTTGTCTTTATGGACCTTACTTTGTGCACAGGAGCACAGTCAAACTGGAACAGGAAATTGCTGTTCCCAAACTGTTTCCACAACATTGGAAGCATAAAATTAGCTAAAATATCATCTGTATGATGTAATATTACTATGCACTCACATGTCAGAAAATGAAGAGGAATTTGAGGTGAACATTCGCCTCAGATTCCTCTTCATTTTCCAGCTCCCAGTGGCAGAATGATGATGAATGGGCAGAATCAAGGTGGAATCTGAGGGTGATGTCAGTCACGCCTAGGAGGTGTGATTAGCAAGCAGACAGTATAATATTATGTATGTTTTTTTCTGCTTTCAAACATTTATAGATTTACTTTGCTGCAACAGGAGGATTACGGAGGGGCATCAGGGAATTACTTGATCCATTGTGGGGTCAGTTTATGGTGGAAAAAACACCTGATTGGTTCCCTTTAAAATATACAAAATGGCTGTCTCTGACCTGTAGTGTTACAGTATACAAAATTCCTATTTAAAGCATTATTCTTAAATTTAATTGTTGTATACAAATATGGATGCCATAAACAAACAATAAATCAGTCACCATCATTTTTCACTAGTACTACACCCCTGCTGAACAGCTATGCGCTGTAACTCCTTCACTGTTCATGTCGCTCGCCATTTGTTTCATAGTGGCCACACATTGTAATTACAGCTTCTTCCCATTCAAGTCTATGGGACAAGGCTAGAATTACATTACATATCTGCTATGAAATACATGGCTTGGAACGTGAGTCATTAATTAAAAAAAAAAAAAAAAAGGAATTAGACATCCTCTTAAAGACCTATGTAAAATTCCCTCTCCCCCATGGCTTTCAGCCTTTGCATTGCATTAATCCAGTGTTTCCCAATCTTTTCAGACTTGGGGCACAGCTGGAAAAAAAAATTTCCTTGGGGCACCCCTACCAAATACAGTGGGGAAAAAAAAGTATTTAGTCAGCCACCAATTGTGCAAGTTCTCCAACTTAGAAAGATGAGAGAGGCCTGTAATTGACATTATAGCTAGACCTCAACTATGAGAGACAGAAAACATATCTAGAAAATCACATTGTCTGATTTTTTTAAGAATTTATTTGCAAATTATGGTGGGAAGTAAGTATTTGGTCACCTACAAACAAGCAAGATTTCTGGCTCTCACAGACCTGTAACTTCTTCTTTAAGAGGCTCCTCTGTCCTCCACTCATTACCTGTAGTAATGGCGCCTGTTTGACATTGTTATCAGTATAAAAGACACCTGTCCACAACCTCAAACAGTCACACTCCAAACTCCACCACTATGGTGAAGACCAAAGAGCTGTGGAAGGACACCAGAAACAAAATTGTAGACCTGCACCAGGCTGGGAAGACTGAATCTGCAATAGGGAAGCAGCTTGGTGTGAAGAAATCAACTGTGGGAGCAATAATTAGAAAATGGAAGACATACAAGACCACTGATAATCTCCCTCGATCAGGGGCTCCATGCAAGATCTCACCCCCGTGGGGTGAAAATGATCACAAGAACGGTGAGCAAAAATCCCAGAACCACACGGGGGGACCTAGTGAATGACCTGCAGAAAAACTAAGACTAACGTAACAAAGGCTACCGTCAGTAACACACTACGCCGCCAGGGACTCAGATCCTGCAGTACCAGACATGTCCCCCTGCTTAAGCCAGTACATATCCGGGCCCGTCTGAAGTTTGCTAGAGAGCATTTGGATGTTCCAGAAGAGCATTGGGAGAATGTCATATGGTCAGATGAAACCAAAGTAGAACTGTTTGGTAGAAACACAACTCTTCGTGTTTGGAGGAGAGTGAATGCTGAGTTGCATCCAAAGAACACCATACGTACTGTGAAGCATGGGGGTGGCAACGTCGTGCCTTGGGGCTGTTTGTCTGCAAAAGGACCAGGACGACTGATTCATGTACATGAAAAAATGAGTGGGGCCATGTATCGTGAGATTTTGAGTGCAAACCTCCTTCCATCAGCAAGGGCATTGAATATGAAACGTGGCTGGGTCTTTCAGCATGACAATGATCCCAAGCACACCGCCAGGGCAATGAAGAAGTGGCTTCGTAAGAAGCATTTCAAGGTCCTGGAGTGGAAAACCTTTGGAGGGAGTTGAAAGTCTGCGTTGCCCAGGGACAGCTCCAAAACATCACTGCTCTAGAGGAGATCTGCATGGAGGAATGGATCAACATATCAGCAACAGTGTGTGCCAACCTTGTGCAGACTTACAGAAAACGTTTGACCTCTGTCATTGCCAACAAAGGATATATAACAAAGTATTGAGATGAACTTTTGTTATTGACCAAATACTTATTTTCCACCATAAATTTGCAAATAAATTCTTTAAAAATCAGACAATGTGATTTTCTGGATTTGTTTTCTCATTTTGTCTCTCATAGTTGAGGTCTACCTATGATGACAATTACAGGCCTCTCTCATCTTTTTAAGTGGGAGAACTTGCACAATTGGTGGCTGACTAAATACTTCTTTCCCCACTGTAATTTTTAACACAAAACTGAAAAGCAACCTTTTCGATGTGTGTTTTTTTCTTTTTTTTTTTTAAAGCACAGCTTTTGAATATACAGTTGGAACATGTATTTGTTTCACTTGTAAATTTAGAAAACCTCACTCAAAGCAACATCAAAACTATATGCATTTTCCCAATGCAGTTTTGATGCAATTGTAACTGCATCACGTGAATGCACCCCCAAAGCCAGACCTGGGCAGTGTATGACCCGCGGGCCACATCCGGCCTTCTAACTATCTCTGACCGGCCCGTGTGAGATCGTTGGCACTCCAAGACATTTTGGGTGACACGCATTGGCTGCTATGTATTGTGTTATTGCAATAGGCAGCTCTCGTTACTTTTACTCACCTGTCCACGCTCCTGTCCTGGCCGCCCTCCGCTGCCTCCTCTAGGCGGTGCTACACTGACGTCATGACGCTGAAGAACGCTGGGATGCTACGTACAGTGTCATCAACAGCGCACCCTGGAGGCTGCAGCGAAGGGCGTCCAGGTCTGGAGCATGGACAGGTGAGTAAAATTTATCAGCCTCTACTCTGTGTGGGGGTGGGGAGATAACAGGGGGTCATATATTGCGGGTGGGATTTAAAAAAGGGGTCATAAACTGTGTGTGGGGGGTAATAAAAGGGGTCATAAACTGTGTGGGGGCCATAAATAGGGGGATCATATGCTGTGTGTGGGGGGTAAAAAAAAAGGGGCTCATATGCTGTGGGGGGCAAAAAATGGGGTCACCATGTGGGGGTTATATATTGTGTGATTGTCCAGAAAAAGGGGTCATATACTGTGTGATGGGCCAGGAAAAGGGGGTCATATACTGTGTGATTGGCCAGAAAAAGGGGGTCATATACTGTGTGATGGGCCCGGAAAAGGGGGTCGTATACCGTGTGATGGGCCAGAAAAAAAGGGGTCATATACTGTGTGATGGGCCAGGAAAAGGTCGGTCGTATACCGTGGGATTGGCCAGAGAAAGGGGGTCATATACCGTGGGATGGGCCAGAAAAAGGGGGTCATATATCGTGTGATGGGCCAGAAAAAGGGGGTCATATACCGTGGGATGGGCCAGAAAAAGAGGGTCATATACCGTGTGATGGGCCAGAAAAAGAGAATCATATACTGTGTGATGGGCCAGAAAAAGGGGGTCATATACCGTGTGATGGGCCAGAAAAAGAGGATCATATACCGTGTGATGGGCCAGAAAAAGGGAGTCATATACCCTGTGATGGGCCAGAAAAAGGGGGCCATATACCGTGTGATGGGCCAGAAAAAGGGGGTCATATACCGTGTGATGGGCCAGAAAAAGGGGGTCATATACCGTGTGATGGGCCAGAAAAAGGGGGTCATATACCGTGTGATGGGCCAGGAAAAGGGGGGTCATATACTGTGTGATGGGCCAGGAAAAGTTCACAAGTTCATCATCTCATCATTAAATAATGATGTAATTAGGTCCTCCACATTTTAATTGAGTCATTGTAATATTTCCTTTACTGTTTTTTATGAAGGGATTAGTATATATACTGTATATAGGTATTGGGTAGAACTGAGTTAAGTATATTAGTCTGGCCCTCTAAAACCATTCCAATTTCTCATGTGGCCCCATGGGAAAATTAATTGCCCACCCCTGCCCAAAGCTATACTATCCTATACATTCCACCCAACACATACAAAAATTCACCTTTTACCATCACCAAACTCCCTTAGTGGCCAAATAAGCAGTATATGCTTACCAGTGGGCCTCCAGGCACCTAATAATGCTCCCTAGTGGCCCCCAGACACCTAATAATGCTCCCCAATGGTCCCCAGGCACCTAATAATGCTCCACAGTGGCCCCTCAGGAACCTAATAATGCTCCCCAGTGGCCCCTCATAATGCTGCCTTGCGTCCCCTCAGGCACCTAATAATGTTCCCCAGTGGCCCCCAGGCAAGTAATATTTTCCTTCTGTGGTCCGAGGTCTTCCTGTTTCATCTCTGCAGATCGATGCAGCAGGTCTTTAGCAGGCATCACTATTTGATGCCTGAGTAATACAGCAGGAAGCTGAAGCCTTCCTGCTGCACCGTTCTATTCAACGAAATCGGCATCCTAAGGATGTTGATGTGGTTAAAAGGGGACATGTGACCATTTCCCCAACAGATTTTCGCAGCACCGCGGTTGGGAATCGCTGCATTAAAGGGGTTTTCCAGGCAAAAAATGTTTGTTTTTTTTAAATAAAAGGTCTGTTAGTGCAATTAATGAGTTAATAAGTGCACCCAAATACCTTTAGCAGTGTTTTGAGTGATTTCTGGGTTTCTCTGGGAGCTCCTGGCATCTTCTGCATTTGTTTACATGGTGTAGCTTCCTGCTGTTTTAGCTAATGGTAATTGTAGGCTGACTTGTAGGCTGGCTCACACTACTTCCCTCTCACTACCTCTCCCTCACTACCTCCCTCTCCCTCTCTCACAACCCCTTCCCTGTCTCCCTAGTTATCCCGCCCACTACTAGCCCTTCCCAACTAACTCAGCTGAGCTACTGCTCTCACAACTGCGCAGTTGAGGTGGATTGTCGGCTGCAGTGCAGCGACGGGACTATTGCACTCACGCCGGCAAAGTGAAAAAAGAGGAGGAGCTGTCCCGCAGAAGGAAGACAGGTAAGTATGATGGGGTGGAGGGGGGGGGAAGTCTTGATGACTTTCCGCAAACGGGGAAACGGAATGTCACCGGATAACCAGAAAATGTCCCTGGGGAGGGCACATGACCGTCCCAGGGATATGAGTAAATATACAATTTAGATAGTAGGCAGGGGGAGGGTGTTTAGATTAGGCTATGAATTCCATTTTATCCCAGACAAATCCTTTAATCAAATGTATTAATTGACATTCTTCAGCTTTTCAGAACTCAAAGAACAACAATTGTACAATATCTGATAACAGCTAATAAATAATAGAAATAGGGAGCAAATGGTTCAAAGACAGAGAAAAACTTTTTTTTTGTATTAATACAGAAATTAGCTGAAAATTGCTTTTGGGGTGTTGATCATACTCTCCGAGCTTTGCTCTCTGCATTACAAGATGTTACCTAACGGCTGCTTCACTCCATCCACCATTGAATAATTGACGTCTCCCCCATCCTCCTTATCGCTGCTGGCAGGCTAAGTACTGGGCATACTTCATGACATCACTCTAAACCCAGACATGAAGGAAAGACAGATTCATGTGATGGACAGGGTTTGAAACAAATATAATAGGCATGGGAGAACCACCATTTCTTATAGTGTAAATCCTGCCAACCCAAGATAAATAAGGGATGTCCCAGGAACTCAGGTTGGGGATTGAGGTGAAGGTTTGGTTTGGTGTCACTGACAAGCCATCTGCAAAGGGACTGAGCTTATTGTTTTTTGTGGCCATGTGATGTTAGGGTGAAGGATGATGAATACTGCTAAGGGTCCCATGACTAGAGCAATAAGAGTTGGTGACAGCACCCCTGGGGGAGGGGGTACCTTGGGTAACATCAGTCAGGTGAATTGAAGTGTTAGAGAGCCTGAGGTAAGCCTTGGGTAAGGTATGTTTGACTTTCAAGGCATTCACAAATGGGCCTTTGAAAAGCTATTTCCAGAATACGCGTTTGAACGCCTTGTCTGTGTCTATGGCTAACAACGTAAGTAAAGTAGATGTAGAATAGACAATTGAACCAGTTAAAGGACTTTCTGAACATTGCCCAAAGTCTGACAGTTAGAAATGAAGCTCACTTGGTCACGTTGAACCAGTGAGGCCAGAGAGTAAAGTCATCTAGGTAGAATTGATGTAAATTTTTCTGGGCCTAGATTAATAAGGGAAATGGGTTTATATATACTAGGTTGGGTGGGATCGTTATTGGCTTTGGGAATGATTTATCAGGACTATAATAAATAGCTGCTGGTTAGCTGTCGGCGAATTCTCTGCGGCTAACACATTTTGATTTCGCCCAGTGTGCCTCTAGTCTTAAAAGGTTTATTTGGGAATTTTATATTGACATCCTATCTGTGGGACAGGCCAGTATGTGATCAGTGCATGTGGAACACTCACGGATCAGCTGTCCTCAGCTGCTGCTGGTTGTCGGAACTATACGATGGCCAGATCGGGAAACAGTGTACAGATCCGTCTGCTTCCAGCTCTATGAACTGTAAAGTTCCGGCAGCTGCTGAGAATAGCTGACTGGAGAGATGCGGGGTTTTGGACCCCCACTGATCAGATATTGATGGCCTGATGGCCTGTTCTGAGGATTAACCATCAATATAAAATGTCCATAAAACCCCTTTATTTCCTAGAGGACCAGGCCAGTTTTTATTTTTTTCCTCTCTGCCTTTCAAAAGCAATGACTTATTTTATTTTTTCGGTCAACATACCCATATTGAGGATTTGTTTTTTCTGTATTTGTTGACTTTTCTGGACTAAATTGTACTTCCAAATGGCACCATTTAATATTCAATACAATGTACTTGGACGCTGGGAAAAAAGTTTAAAATGGAATGGAACTGAATGGGAAAAAGAAAAAAAAAAAGCTGCTCTATTTTCCTACTAGTTTATTTCCAGTGTGGTTGTAGACATGTAAAATAAATGCATTTCACCTGTAAAAGCCGCCACCGCATTGGTAGCCACTACAAAACTATATATGTCGTTTTCCTAATGTGGTTTTCCTTCAGTTTTTACTGCTCCTCAACTGCGACATGTCAGTATACCCTTGGGCTGGTTTTACATGTTGTTGATACAGTCAACGGGCATGGGATGTGGCTGAAAATGTGGCAACATGGAGATGTGTTTTTAAAGAAATACAGCCAAAAGAGCTTTGATATTTTAATGCCCACAGTTTCACAACTCTCTCAGGAGCTACAGTGTGCGGTTATTAAATTGAAAACTTCCAGATGCATTCATTTGAGAACAATATCGATCTCTATGTGGGCACAGGGTACATCCATATCGTGTAAACCCAGCATAAAATCCATTAATCTTAGGCCCAGTTCACACAGTGCTTTTTTAAATCAATAACTTCATGTCTTTCTAGCTGTAGTAATGAGTTGCACATTTTACTATGCATTTCATTGGAGTAGCACATTTTTACAATGCAAGATTTACTGCAGAAATGCATAGGAAAATGGGCTAAGCATTACTGCATTTAGGATGTTGCCAAGTGGTGTTTCTGTCTTCCAAACTGCATGCGTTTTTAATTGTGTCTTTTGATGCGGATTTGACCATTTGATGTAAAATGACTAATGTACATGTATACCTGGTTTTAGCTTAAATAAACTGCATTAAAAACCTGAATGTGGAAATACACCCTTACATGACTGCTAAGATGTGTCCAGCACTGGTTATTGATTTCATCCAACCCTGTGACACACGTTATATTGCGTCAGCTGTACAGTTAATGTCAATTTCTGTAATAATACACCTTATTGATGGCACAAGCACATGAGCTTTGCCAGGACCATCACTTGTGGATGTTGGCTGCATTATACAGCCCACACCTTGCTGTCTGAGTGCAGAGAATGTGTTCTTCCCGGCCATTTATATGCTGAGGTCAATGCTAATTTCAACATCTTAGTGGTTAGACTGAAGGAGAAAGCTCCATCTGTCACTCCATTGTCATTAATGCACTATAGAAATAACATGTAATTTATCCCACATGATGAACGCCATTGAAAAAGAATCAAAAACAATTGCAGAATTGCGTTTTTTTTTCTTTTATCCCACCTCCCAAATAAATGGGAAAAAAGTGATCAGTTACTTGTATCTACCTAAAATGGTACAAATGAAAACTAAAGCTTGACCTGCAAAAAGAAAACCCTCATTAAACGCTATCAATGGAAAAATAAAAATGTCATGGATTTTGGAAACATTTTTGAAAAACATTTTATTGCACAAAAGTAGTAAAACATTTAAAAAAAGATATAAATTTGGCATCACCAAATTTGTAATGACCCACAGAATAAAATTATGTGTGCTATAAAAACAAGACCTAAGAAATGACTGCCCTTGTAAACAATGGATACAACAATACAAAATGTGTATATTTTATTACTTCAGTATACATTTTTATATGTATATTAAACGTCTGTACAAATAGAGCCTTCATGTACGTCTGGCACAAATCATTTTCTGGTTATTTTTCTGTGTAAGATTTTCTTGTGGGAATGAGTGGCTATACACGTGATTTTGCATGCGGTGCATCTAGTGATAATTGCTGTAAATATGCCAAATCAATCATTTTTAGTTGACGCTAATTACTGTCATTGTACATGAAATTAAAGGGAAACTAGTAAGAAAAATTAGAGTTGTACATTTGAATGACTTATTGTACACTATTGAAAAATTCTAAAGTTGTGCCTAGAGGACACAGCGGCCTGGTGACACGCTGTTTACACCTCTGGTGCTGGTAGAGGGAGATGGTGCCCAGTTCATGGAGGCACAGAATCGTGGATCGTGATTTAGGCTGGTTTCACCTTATGCTGGGAGATGGACTCCTGGCATTGTAGTTCTCTATGATGCTAGGAGTCCCTCTACATACTGTCCTTTATTATAATTACTATGGAACATGTAGTGGAGCAGAAGGGACTCCCAGCACTATAGATAACTATAATGTGGGAGACAGTCTCTTGGCATAGTGTACAGGGCAGTAAGTCCATCTCACACAAAGACCAAGTCTCAAGTCTGAGTCTCAGGTATATGTTTAAGGCTGGTTTCACACTAACTACAAAACATATAACAAAGAGATACTACATGTTAACTGTAACAACCAGCCATAATTTCCTTTGGTAATCTGTAGAGTCTTTGGATTTTCGTTTTTTTAAGAACAAGATGAAAATAGATTAACAGAAAAAAAAAATCAAGAAAAACTAATGGGTTATTCTATACCATTAAAAAAGAAAATTGGAACATTGACAGATACTGTTGAGTTGAGGACAAGTGTGCAAACTTAGCACTCATTGGTATAATGGGGTATATCGGGGTGCTTTCTGTGTGGGGTGAATGCAGGGTGAAAACAGCCTTACGCTAGGTTCACACCTGTAACCTGCTTAAAAAAAGGTTACCCGCGGACCCCATAGACTATAATGGGGCCAGCCAGGTTTCCGCTCGAAAAATGCAGAGAGAAGCAGGACTTTTCTCTCCGCATTTTTTAAGTGGGTTCGGGGGACGGAAACACCGAACAGAATAAAGGTGCATGTGTGAACCTAACCTTAGGCTCCATTCACATCACATTTTTTTACATCCGTTTATCATATCTGTTTATCGGATACAAAACAGGAACACACAAACTCAAAATTGTAGTATACACTGATCTGTATGTTAAACAGATGCAAAAAAATGATGTAGAAAACATGATGTGAATAGACCCTTAGATTGTTCACGTGTGCATATATATGTACTGTGTGTGTATATGTGTATATATATGTCTGTCTGTCTGATCTATATGCTTGCCTGTCTGTATATCTTTCTAATCTATCCATCTACTTTCATGAGAAAAACAAAAGGTACCCTCTTTGAATTCCATTGTTTTACATATCAGGACATAATTTGGTTCTGTAGCGGAGTGCTGTTGCAACTTTTTGTGTTCACATTTCTATTGCAGCCATGGCAACATGCACTTACTCATGTAATTCATATTGTTTGGCAGTTCTGACCATTTTTTGCATTGTGCATTTGGGGGTGTGGCTGACTCCATTTTGGTTGTGCACACTGCACATTTAGAGGCCCAGCCCCAGAGAGAGGAGAGTATTTGTGGTATATGCTAAGCATAAAATGGCTGAAATACACTTGCCCTGAATTCATTGGAGTCATTTTAGTGTAGGGTTCCTTTTGATCAAAATGTTAATAACCAACCTTATTTTCATGTATTTTTATATACAGTAGGTATTCGCAGTAATACTCTACTGTACTGCAGGGGTCCTGGCTGTCAGACCCACCCGATAGTACAAGGTTATGGAAGTGCATGGGGGGGGGGGTTTCGTTCCTAACAGCCCATCGTTGATACTAGGTCTGGGGTGTCAAACTCTCTGAGGGCCACATCAGCCTTATGGTTGTCTTCAAAGGACCATTAGTAATTTTGTGGCTGTATGCCAGTTTGGTGTAGTTACATTTATAGCCTGTTGGAGGCAACCATAAGGCTGAAGGAAACCTTAATAGTGCCCCCCCCCCATATAACTAATGCTATTAAATGCTAAGAAATGCTATTAATAGTGACCCCCCACGGGTAATTGTTCCCCCCATACAAGTAATGCTATTAAATGTTGTGGGCACTATTACTATAATAGGGCCCCCCACAGATAATCGTTTCCCCTTACACACACATAAGTAATGCTGTTACCTGCAGGGGGACGTTATTACTGTAATAGTGCCTTAATAGTCCCCCCCCCCCATCCCAGAGACACACATAAGTAATGCTATTACCTGTGGCGGGGCACTAGTACAGTAATAGTGACCAAATAATACCCCCTACAGGTAATAGTTCCTCTCCCCCACATAACATTCAATTCTCTGTAGCACTCTTTAATTATATTATTATACTTATGGTGCAGAGATACGGTGGACAGAACCTCCCCTGACACACACCCTGTGTGCATTTTCTATTTTCTTCTTGGAACAAGCTGTGTGCAAGTGGAGGTCCCACCCACTGCATCACTGTTCTGTAAGTACAATAATTGTACACTTCATAGGACAGGGGGATGGGCACCTGAAGGTGCCCTTTATACTATAGAGGTAGTGGGGCCACTTGGCGAGATTTATAGACCGCGCCTCAGGGGCAAATAGTAGTTCAGCTTTGCACTCACTGTCTGCACTGTCAGCTCACTAGTGTCGCACCTTCAGGGACTCGCGTCATGACAGGTGTGGCCCTGCTGGCGGGCAATAAAACACAAGGCTGCGGGACTTATGCTTGACATCGGTGCTCTAGGTACTAGCAGAGTGCTTTTGCAAATTTTGTATTTTGTTTACATTTCTGTTGGAGCCTTGCACCTTCACATATAGTTTTTGGCAGTGCTAACCTTTTTTGTGTGTTTGTTGCATTTTAAAAAAATTTGGACCTTAAGTACTCTTGATAAGGTCATGTTACCCTTTGTGGGCCAGATGACCAGGTTCCCCAGGTCATGAACCCTCTTTCTTAGCCGAATACAGAAGCGCACTGACATACTTTATTAAAGCAACATAAGTTCCTATAGCAGCAAGTATAGGAAAGGGTTAACATAGCAACGTAAGTCCTTATGTTCAATCCTAATTGGTGTAGTTTATCTTAAATGCATAGATAACAGATCTAAGCAGTTCCGTATATGGTCAGCCATCTCCTGTCTTGCGCTGTGATGCAGGGAGCTGTCTTCTGGCAGCAAGCCAAGCACATGTCTTCTTGGACACAAAGAATTCTCACTTTGGTATGCAGACACTATCTGGTAGTGTAACATTACAACACACTCAGTTTCAAGCATAAACAACCACATCTAATATTCAACTTTAAGGATAACAATGTTTTTTTACACACAATACAGCTTTAAGCAGATATAAAAATATAAAACAGATATAAAAGTATAAAATTATAAAAAGTTCATTATGATCCTTCACACTCTTAAAGAGAGTCTGTCACCTGAAGCCAACATATCAACCCAACCCACCAACAGGTTACGGTCACTTGAATCAAACAGTAAATTTCCCTTGTGAATTTCTGCCTTTTTTGCCAAGATATCGCTATTTTTGTCAATATTCAAATAACCTTTTTGAAGCATCGGTTCACAAGGGAAATTGTCATTTTCATTTAGGTTTGTATGCTGGGTTCTGGTGACAGACTTCCTTTAAAATTGGGTAACTACAACATCAGATGAACAAGACATGACAAATTGCATAGTGTTATGATTTATTTAACAAAACTAGGCCAAAATGCAGAAGCAGTGTGTGAAAAATTATGTATATCCTTCCATAGAAATTAAGAGAGTGAGTATCAGCTAGATGTTACTAATCAAATGTCATTGATTCATTCATCTTGAGTAAGTTTTACCACTTCTATAAAAGCAGAAGTTTTCGCAGTTTGCTGGTCTGGAGAATTCAGACATGTGTTAACACAATGCCAAGCAAGAAAGACATTAGCCATGATCTAATGACGCAATTTGCTGCCCATCAATCTGGGAAGGATTGTAAGGTCATTTTCAAAAATTTAAGTCCATCATTCCACAGTGAAAGGATTGTTCATAAATGGAAAACACTCAAGACAGTTGACAAGGGTGAACTTCCCAGAAAATATATCTCACAGTCAGACCATGCAATATTTAGAGAAATTGCAAAATACACAAGAGCTACATCATAGGTCCCTTGCATATGGAGGAATCCGGACCAGAAAAGATGGTCCATACGTTGGCCAGATTTTCCAGCCCAAGCTGAGTCTGGAGACCTAGGCTCCCTGCACCCTAGTGATCTATGATTCTAGGAGTCTGTACCTCCCTACGACTCTACAATTCCATACAGGAGAGTAGAGCTGCAGTGAGTTAGGAACTCTCCAATGACTATTACGCAGGGAGTCCAGTACTGAGTTAGAGCTGGGAAATCCTGATTCCTCTACAGTACAGACCAAAAGTTTGGACACACCTTCTCATTCCAAGAGTTTTCTGTATTTTCATTACTATAAAAATTGTAGATTCACACTGAAGGCATCAAAACTATGAATTAACACATGTGGAATTATATACTTAACAAAAAAGTGTGAAACAACTGAAAATATGTCTTATATTCTAGGTTCTTCAAAGTAGCCACCTTTTGCTTTGATTACTGCTTTGCACACTCTTGGCATTCTCTTGATGAGCTTCAAGAGGTAGTCACCTGAAATGGTCTTCAAACAGTCTTGAAGGAGTTCCCAGAGATGCTTAGCACTTGTTGGCCCTTTTGCCTTCACTCTGCGGTCCAGCTCACCCCAAACCACCTCGATTGGGTTCAGGTCTGGTGACTGTGGAGGCCAGGTCATCTGGCGTAGCACCCCATCACTCTCCTTCTTGGTCAAATAGCCCTTACACAGTCTGAAGGTGTGTTTGGGGTCATTGTCCTGTTGAAAAATAAATGATGGTCCAACTAAACGCAAGCCGGATGGAATAGCATGCCGCTGCAAGATGCTGTGGTAACCATGCTGGTTCAGTATTCCTTCAATTTTGAATAAATCCCCAACAGTGTCACCAGCAAAGCACCCCCACACCATCACACCTCCTCCTCTATGCTTCACGGTGGGAACCAGGCATGTAGAGTCCATTCGTTCACCTTTTCTGCGTCGCACAAAGACACAGTGGTTGGAACCAAAGATCTCAAATTTGGACTCATCAGACCAAAGCACAGATTTCCACAGGTCTAATGTCCATTCCTTGTGTTCTTTAGCCCAAACAAGTCTCTTCTGCTTGTTGCCTGTCCTTAGTAGTGGTTTCCTAGCAGCTATTTTACCATGAAGGCTTTCTGCACACAGTCTCCTCTTAACAGTTGTTGTAGAGATGTGTCTGCTGCTAGAACTCTGTGTGGCATTGACCTGGTCTCTAGTCTGAGCTGCTGTTAACCTGCGATTTCTGGGGCTGGTGACTCGGATGAACTTATCCTCCGCAGCAGAGGTGACTCTTGGTCTTCCTTTCCTGGGGCGAACCTCATGTGAGCCAGTTTCTTTGTAGCGCTTGATGGTTTTGGCCACTGCACTTGGGGACACTTTCAAAGTTTTCCCAATTTTTCGGACTGACTGACCTTCATTTCTTAAAGTAATGATGGCCACTCGTTTTTCTTTACTTAGCTGCTTTTTTCTTGCCATAATACAAATTCTAACACTCCATTCAGTAGGACTATCAGCTGTGTATCCATCTGACTTCTGAACAACACAACTGATGGTCCCAACCCCATTTGTAAGGCAAGAAATCCCACCTTATTAAACCTGACAGGGCACACCTGTGAAGTGAAAACCATTTCAGGTGACTACCTCTTGAAGCTCCTCAAGAGAATGCCAAGAGTGTGCAATGCAGTAATCAAAGCAAAAGGTGGCTACTTTGAATAACCTAGAATATAAGACATATTTTCAGTTGTTTCACACTTTTTTGCTAAGTATATAATTCCACATGTGTTAATTCATAGTTTTGATGCCTTCAGTGTGAATCTACAATTTTTATAGTCATGAAAATACAGAAAACTCTTGGAATGAGAAGGTGTGTCCAAACTTTTGGTCTGTACTGTATGTGCATGGGGCCTCAGACACTAAAGGCCTCAGTTAGGGTGTTAAATGTTTAAATTCATGACAGTACATTTAGAAAAGACTGAGCAAATATGGCTTGTTTAGAAGAGTTGCCGGGAAAAAAACACTTCTTTTTAAAAAGAACATGGCAGCATGACTTAAAAGAGTTTTCCGGTAAAATGATGTGAATCTTTAGAATAGGTCAACGATATCAACATACGGAACCCACACCGATGAACTGTTCGTCCTAGCCACGATACAGAGAACGGAGCCGGAGGCACATGGCTCTGTTCTCCATGTGGATAGGTTATCTGTGTTCATTACACTTCGGTCTTGGACAACTCCTTTTATGTCCTGTTAGGTAAACCATGGGGTGCAAGGTGGGTGTACTTTGCATTTCTAAAAACTGTATCTAATTCATCTGTCTAATGTAACCATCTGTCTCTGCATAATTTCTGTGCCTATATCTGTCTATCTAATATATAGATATATATATATATATATATATATAGATATAAAATCTTCAAGTACAGATTGAATGACAGGGCATGTAAATGTCCAGGCATCTTCTACAGCAATCCTCCTTTGCTTTGGGATGTATGCTAATTATTGTAAAATGTCATTTAACCCCATTTGTCTGTGCCCTTTTCCTGAAATTCAAGATTCCTTGACAACTGGCTGATTCCATGGATTATTACTTGGTTCTTGAAAATATTGAAGCGCCTTAGATCAATAGCCTAATTCCAAGGTGACACCGCAGCTTCCAATTAGCCACGGGGCGCAGCTAAACCCAGTGACATATTGTTTATGTTCGGAATATATTTTTGTCATGTCTTGACGGATTAAAGTCTTATTGCTAAAATGTAATTTATATTTTCCTCTTGAGGGTTTGCAGTGTTTTCCACCTTTTTTTCTGCATTGTGGGCTCTGAACAACATGCGCCGAGGTGGCTCATTAAGCAGCAGGTAAAATTAAGAATCACAGATTAGCGTGGATTTGGCTCACTGGCTGCTGAATATTCTTAATGTGCTAATAATACCCCTGTGCCTGACAGAGTCTATGTTCTGCTGCTTGGGTCCCTGATTATAATGGGATCAATGTCTGCAGGCTGAGAATGCAGAGCATATTACGAGGGAATATTCCCTGGTATTTCGTTTTTGCCCTTTTTATGTTGTACCTCACGTTACATATTATTGGCACCTTTCAAATCAAGATTGGTAATATATACTGTAGATGCCTAGGGATATATTCACACATAGCAGACCTATTTCATACATGTGAATCGGGTTGTTTGTACATACACATGGGATCCTGCAAGCCCCATTAGCATGAGCAACAAATCTGCTGCGTGTCAATGTATCTGAAGGGTATGTCTATAGGGGACAGGGTTTAGTTAAGGTTCGTGGTACACAACAGTTATAATAATGCTACCTCCCTCATGTGTTACCCCCTCTACCTCATAGATTGTAAGCTCTTGCGAGAAGGGCCCTCAATCCCATTGTGTGAATTGACTACAGTACAGTGCTGCGGAATATATTGGCGCTATATAAATAAAATGTATTGTTATTATTATAATGGGGTTTTCATTCAGTGATGACTCCAGTCAGCGGCTACATCAGCACATTTAGTAGTCTGGTACATCTGCAGCAGTCCTCTCGTACTCTGCTACTGTGTGTGACCTCTGTGACTGGCTACAACAGCCACATGGGATTCAGTTGATCAGTGCAGAGGTTAGGATAGGTCATCAATTGAAGATCTGTGACCCCAAACATCAGCGGAGCTGTCTGAGTGTCACTTCTGCTCCATAGGCCATATGACATCATGTTCATAGTTCACAAGGCCTGATCACAGCTCAGTCCCATTCAAGTGAATGAGCTGAGCTGCGATACCAAGCACAGCTGCTGTACGAAGGCTCCAAAGAGCTCGCTTCCGTATTGACAAAAACAGTGATATCTTGGTAAGGGAAGCAGCGATTCACAAGGGGTAAGCACTATCTGATTCTGGTCACCCTAGCCCACGGGTGTCAAACACAAGGCCCGCGGGCCGAATCCGGCCCGCTGCCTTCTGTTATCTGGCCCGGCACTTATCTGGCCCGCAGGGGCGCACCGCTAATGAGGCAAAGTGAGGCGGCCGCTGTCTGGGGAGCGGCATTTTTTATTGTCTATTTAATGTAAACCAGCCCAGGACAGGCCGCTTAAAAAAAAACAAAAGAAAAAAAAAAAAAACAAATCTGCGCGATACCTGTCCTGGGCTGGTTTACAAGACCTCTGCATGTCAGCGCAGGCTGACACGCAGACATCGCGGACAAGAAAAGGAGGAGGCGGCGGCTGCATCAAGGCATCGGAGGTAAGTGAGGATAAGTTTTTTTATATATATAAATAGGCCGTTGCCTGCTGGAGTATCCCAGGAACCTAACGGCCTATTTACTTCGATCCCCGCTGCTGGTCGTGGCCGCCCCCGCTTCCCCTTCTGCTATGGGACGCAGAAGCGGCTGTGTGCAGGAGCGGGGATGGTAAGTGAGGCCGCGGCCGGCGAACCCCATCAAATACTACTATTATTATACTCCAGGATCTTTTCAGACCCCGGAGTATAATAATTGGAGACCCAGGGGAGGTGATAAACATAAAAACCTGTGTTACCTCTCCGGCGATCCGATGTTACTCCCAGCAGGCTTCAGCCTTCTTTGGTGACGTCCCAGGCGTCACGTGAGCCAGGCCGACGTCATTATGTCACGACGCCGGTCTGTGCGACATTGAAGAAGGCCGAAAGCAGGGAGCGCACTGGAGCCCAGGTAAGTAACACTGGTTTTTATGTTTGTCACCACCTGGGTCTCCGATCATTATACTCTGGGGTCTGAAAAGACCCCTGAGTATAATAATAGTTCATGGGTGGGGGGTCACTATGGGACATAATACCATGTGCAGGGGCCACTATGAAGCATAATACCGTGTGCAGGGGCCACTATGGAGCATAATACCGTGTGCAGGGGCCACTATGGAGCATAATACCGTGTGTAGGGGCCACTATAGAGCATAATACAGTGTGCAGGGGCCACTATGGAGCATAATACCGTTTGCAGGGGTAAACAGTATTTGTATTTTGCTTAATTTTTGATATATTCAGAAAAGGATGAGGATAGTATGTAACATGCCAATGTCTTAGGTTTTAACAATACATTATGTTCTTCCTGGTTGCCCTCAAAGGGCTGATTGTAACAGTAGTAATGTACAAATGTAACTACTCCTTAATAGCTCACTTAACTGTTAAGGAGAAGTTACTTTTATACACGTGTAAAATAATCTTGGCCCTTCAAGGTACCCCTTGAGGCTGAAGTCGCCCCCGGTGAAAATGAGTTTGACACCCCTGACCTAGCCTATCTATCTGAGGGGCTGAGTTGATATGCTGAGTTCTGGTGACAGGCTCATTTTAATAACCCATTGAACAAAGAGAAATCTAAATCAAATCAGCATTTGGTGTGACCACCTTTTGGAGGAGTGCTGAAAGTGATGATATGGCCCCCACATAGCCATGATCTCAACGACATATAGTCTGTCTGTGAGGACGTGACCGGACAGAAGGATGTGAGCAAGCCTATATCCATAGATGATCTGTGGTTAGTTCTCCAAGATGTTTGGATCGACCTTCCTGTTGAATTCCTCCAATATGTGTGCAAGTGGACCTAGAAAAATTGAAGCAAAGGGTGGTCACACCAAACATTGATGCAATTTCGGTTTCTCTTTTGTTCATTCACTAAATTTTATGAAGTGACAAAAAAAATAAACTATTAACACTTCTATTTATGAAAGAATTCTTACTTTGAAGCATTTTCTCCACAACTGCTGAAAACTTTTGCATAGAGCAAACAGCTGTGTTTTCTGTGTTGTGGCCAGACCAGATACTGCAGATTAATCCTATTCTATACTATGCTGCAATGACTCTGTCCCACCACTACACAGGAAACAGAGCTGTTTCTTGTTCAACATGCAGTATATAAGTTGCTGAAAACTGGTGGTAAAAAAGGTGGTACCAGGTGTCGGACCCCCCCATATCTCATATTGGTAGCTCGGAAAACCCTGTTAATTTACAATTTCCTGTGTACATTAGTGTAGTGTAGTGTAGTCATGGTTTCAACGACTTGACTGTTTCTAGGAAGCTGATGGTATTTTTGTCCACAACCTTCTATAAATATAGGCTATGTGGTGCCAGGGTGTGTGTGTCTGTATTTATGTGTGTGTGTATATATATATATAGAGAGAGATATAGATATATATAATACAAATGAGGATGTTACCTGATAATTGGGTCATTTAACGTGTTTTTAATGTAGCTTCTATTCATATTTTCCAGGTGAATGGTCGGTGGTCTGTGTGTATAGTATAATGTTTGCACTGTATTCCATGGGTCATTGTGTTTCTACAATATGTCGTATAGTGGAATCTGTAATGCTGGTACACAGTGCCACCTAGTGACAAATAGAAAGATACAAATAAAATTTCTACTATATTGGTCATACTGTGAAATGAGGTGCAAAAATGCTATGAATAAGTCATAGAACATGCTAACATGTTACTGTCTTGGGAAAAATAATATTTCTTATGATACACAATTTTGCATGGTTCTGATGATGTCATCCATTTACAGTCGTGCCTTTATAGATTTTGACGTCTTGTACTAATTATTAATAAATGCTAATCACATGATTCTACGTATAGCGAGTTCTATGGACTATTTTTGATTTGGTCTTGAGGTGTTTCACACCCTCCATAAGCACCCCAGAAAAAGGAAAGGGAGTACTTGTCATATCTGTATATGACATAATGACACACAGAATATACTTACTATATATACTATATATTTATATATATTTAGCAGTGCTATGCAGATGCCACTTTTTTTACACTTAGAAAGTCAGGCTTGGACTAACAGTTATTCTTGCTGCCTTAGGGGAATATTATAGATAACACTTATGGGGCTTTGTATTACAACTGTCATTGGGGGCACACTAGAGCTGAACTTATATAAGGGCATATGGGCACTGATAGTTTTTTACACAGATCAGTGGCAGACCCTTGTTTTGAATCAGAAGTGGTTGCTATTTATATTAAAGGGAATAATCTACCCTTTACTGTAAATGGTTAAAGATATTGGAAGGCACCCACATCCTTTTGCTTTCATAAGAAGCTGTATGTTATTTAAAGGCACGTAATGTTCATGCTTGTCCTCCTAGTGTCTTGTAAACCGGCACCTAAATTCTGTCTACCTATCATGTGTGGTGCCCATGGCAAGCAATCACATGTCAGCTCTCTTCGGCTGCTGCTAAAAATGTATTGTCACTGTTAAATAAACGGACAAAGTTTCCTAAAGAAATTTATAGCACGTTTACCGCTGGCACCCCACACAGCCGGAGAACAGTCTTGTAACTTCCGTACAGTAGTATGTATGTGCTTTGTATTTAGCTCTGTTCTTCGGATTGTTGAGGAATATGAGCTTGGGGGTGAAGACTAGCTGCCATCCAGAGGACACTCTGTTCCCTATTTATCTCTCTCACTCAGAAACAGCCCCAGGATAATGCAGGACATATATAGGGAAGTACTGGCATGTATTGAGGGGAATAGAGTAACCAGGTGTGGTAGAAATGAAAATTTGCCCCAATCCTTTGTTTGTTTTTCGGCAATGACTTCACTGTAGATAAATGTTTTCGGCCTTATTTATACATCAATGTTTGGTCAGTGATCTGCATCAGTCTTTGTAAGCCAAAACTAAGAGTACACAGAGAGGAGCGGGCAAACATATCCATCATCAACATAAGAAAACTGATCGGTCAGTGGGGCAGTTTAGAAAAAAAATTTTTACTGAGTCTGCTTAAAATGGCAAATGATTGGCTGAATTCAGCAGATGATGCCATGCTTATTTTTGGCCACCTTTTTTTTTGTTTCTTTTAAATGATGGCTGGCCAGAATCACCAGAGTAAAGCCTAATGTGTATGGCCAGCTGTAAAGTATAATGAAAGGATTTGTGTTTTCAACCTGCTCCTGGTTTTTGCTTACAAATACTAATCCAAAACAATGACATGTGAATAAGACTATAGACGGCTGTGAAAAACCGATGAAACAGTCTGTTTTTTCGCACCTGTTTTGGATCTGTGCGATCAATGGGGCATATTTATTTATTTAGTCTACGCCAGTTATCTCGCATAAAAAAATGTCACAACGCTTGGGTTTGCGTTTTTTTTTTTTTAAGGGCATTTGTAACAATAATTGGCACAAATGGTGTTTTTGTGCTTCATGAAAGTGGTGTGAGAGTTGTGGTAGATTTAATATAATTTACACCTGTTTATTGGCACAAATGATCATTGAAATCTGCACCAGCACAGGCGCATGGGCCGGAGGAGCCGCAGCATTTATGGAGAGATGTGTGCCTCCTCATAATTCAAGCAGATCTTCTGCTGTGCACGATATGCAAGTAAAACAAGATTGCATCAAATTGGTCCAGTTTTGCCATATCTCAGCAAAAGTGTTGTTTTTTTGCTGCAATTTTGTGGTAATCCAGACAGAAAACTGCAATGTAACTGCACTGTGTGAATATATACTATCTGTCCTTAGGGTGTGGAATTTTTAGCTTGGTCATGCTGAAAAGTGGCACTAGCATTAAAGGGGTTGTGCTGGACTTCGAAAACATGGCTGCTTTCTTCTTCTTCTCAGGAAGTGACATCATGGCCATTGGCCATGCTGCAACTCAGTCACATTCATTTTAATGGGGTGCAGATGTGGCATTGCCATGTGACCAAAGCACACAGTGTCACTTCCTGAGAAGAATAAAGCAGACATGTTTTGAGTCCTGCACAACCCCTTTAATTTCCCATTGTGGATTAGGGTGGTGAGGTCACCGCCCAAACAAAACAAAAAGACCATGACTTCACTGGAATACTGGTTCACTGTATTTGTTGCATTAGGCATGTGGAGCTTTGGAGGTCGGTTCATTCAGCTACGGTTTTACGCCTGGTAGTAGTCCTTGTTGCCTGTAAATTCCCCATAAATACTGTGCTGTGTGGCGCTGCTGGAATTTAATAAATAATCACCAGTATTCTCTTATTCTGAGGAGAAATAAACACTGGCAGAGCAGATTGATTTTTTTTTCTTTCTGTGTACAGCACTGGTGAGGCTTAATTTTAAGAATGTATGAAAGACATGGTTTTATATTCCCAGAAACGGAATCCAATTTTAGATAATCCATAGGACAAAGCAGCTGCACCATGTGCGTCAGGCTTTGTATTGATAAGCATGTCTAGAATACATTATTTCAGGACGGCATAGCTGGTAGCGGCGCTAACATCAACACTTAGATTTTAAAGGGAAAGTCTGTACCTTATCTAGCTCCCTCCTGACTATAAAGCCTAACTCCACTCAGAATCTAAAATTCAGGTACGAGTGCCATTAACCCACTTCCTCCTTTACAATTTTATTGTGTGTTCCATGAAGCTAAGATATGGGTAGTTGTTTGATAAGCTTTAGTCTCCTGAGATTTTTAAAGGAGTACACCAGATTTCGACAGGGCCACACAGGGCATATTCAACTTGAGTTAGCCACCATGGGCTTGTCAGCAGCTAACCCACTGTGATGTACAGTAGCGGCATAGTGGATGAGATTTCATTAAATCTCATCCACATACTGCAACTAAAAACTGCATTGCAAAGTGACCTGTGCTGTGGATTTTGAACCTTCAGCATTCCAGTTATTTTTGCAGGTTTTGAACCTTCAACATTCCAGTTATTGCAGAGGGTTTTGAACCATCAGCATGGCAGCATTACTGTGGGTTTTGAACCTTCAGCATTCCAGTTATTGCTGTGAGTTTTGAACCTTCAGCATGGCAATTATTGCTGCGGGTTTTGAACCTTCAGCATGGCAGTTATTGCTGCGGGTTTTGAACCTTCAGCATGGCAGCATTACTGCGGGTTTTGAACCTTCAGCATGGCAGTTATTGCTGCAGGTTTTGAACCTTCAGCATGGCAGTTATTGCTGCAGGTTTTGAACCTTTAGCATGGCAGTTATTGCTGTGGGTTTTGAACCTTCAGCATGGCAGTTATTGACAAATGAGTCCCCCAACCCCCCCCCCCCCCATGCACATTGTTCCAGAAACGGGCATTGCTGGAATGTATATCACTTATTGCCATCATCTTTTCTTGCAGATCTTTGCAGCGTTCAGTTAATATAGGACATAATGAAGAATTACTTTGCAGTAATTTGTGTGTCCATATTTACTTTTCTAGCCTTTATGGAGATAAAGGCACATATATATTTTCACAAGATAGGTCATCAGCATCTGACTTGGGGATTGGTTTCGACACCTGAACCTGGCATTGAACAGCAGATTTGGCTGCCTCCTATTCAAGTGATAGGCACAGAGGTCTGCAATACTTACCAAAAGTATAATCACCTTTTTTTTTGTTTCTCCAACCCAAAGGTATTTCCTTTTTCTGTAATATTATGGTTTCATACCAATATGATAACGAAACCATATATGAAACAAATTGGGAAAATATTATGCAAATGTAACGCCTTTTTCCCCATGAAAATCCATGCCTTAGTTGCCAACATATTCATTTATTTCACAATATGCAAATGAGAAGTTTGGAGCACTGGTGGCAGCATCATTGCTCCAATCTGCTACGCCCCACACTATTCTAATATGCCCTCCTACCTCCTCCCTTCTTTGAGTGATAAGGCCAAGGAGCTGTGCTGAAATCTCGACTGGTCCTGTGTTTTCATGTTTGCGTCGGCGTATTAAAGCAGTGTGTGAATGGTGTAGTAGTTTGGAGCAAAGGAGCCGCCCTCGGTGCTCCAGTTTGCTCATTAGCATATTGAGAAATGAATGAATATCTCTAACCAAGGCACAAAATTTCATGTGGAAAAAAGTGATACATTCAGGTGGGCCTGATCTATCTATGTTGCTAGTTTAATATGCTTCACATTGGTGACAGACTAATGTAGCTGCTTCACTCAGTGTCATTTTTGTTCTTTTTCTTTCAGATTTTCCATCACCATAAATATGAGAGATACAGAGAACATCAAGAATAATGAAGAACAACTCTTCCTTGATACTGCTCTTCAACATGAGGACATAGTGCTACCTCTTCATTCAGCCATTGTACTGTTTTTGATGTCCTATTGTGACTGCAAGACATTTAAAACTTTTCTAGTGGTACCAGAAGACAGCCACAGGGTTCCCGAGGAGCTGTTGCATCCAAGCAACCTGAATATCTCCCTCATCTCTAGAAAAGCTCTTCCAGCTGTAGTTCGGAGTTGTCGTCTGCCTGCAGCTATTGAGGCATCGAGTGCGTTCTGTAGAGCAGGTCTGGCTGTGGTACTTCGACACATCATACAAAAAACGCACGTCGCGGATCCCTCCAGGAAGGATGTGCTCGAACTTCTAGGTTTTAAAAAGACTTGTTTAAAGGCTTGTGCTGAAGTAAGTTGTAAAGGTTCAAGCTCAGTTGTATCAGTGAGTACCTACATCAGCAGGTTATACTATGACCTGGTGCAGCATCCTGTAGAATCTCTTTAGTTATTAGTTTAACAGAGGCCAGGACTATATAGGATGGCTCAAGAAAAATCTGATTGAATGCCATGGCAAAAAGCAACCAAAGTGGGTTGGTTTTTGCAGTGCATTCCCTCTGTATATGCAAAAGTTTGAAGTTGCATAAACTGACATGCTGCAGGAAGAATAACAGCTCAGGTCAATCTGTGCTGCTAGATTTTGTAAAAGTACATCTATTCTGCTTTTACAGTACGTGAAGGCCCACCTACTGCAACCACCCCCACAGTATTCAAATGGTGTGAATAAAACCATGTAAAAACTGCTTCCAAAACAAATGTGTTCTTGTTTTAGTGCAGTTTTTATCATTTACGTTAGCGTGTTTCACCTGTAAAAACTGCAACAACATAAAAAAAATAAAAAATCTCTCATCTAGCTAGATTCACACTGTGCATTTTTGTTGCATTTTTTACATGCGTTTCTTTTGCCTCTCCTAAGCTTCTCAGTGGGAAAAACAGCAACAAAAATGCACAGTGTGAACCCAGCCCTACAGACTGCCCCCCACTGATCACGCGCATTAACCCTCCTAAAGTCTCAGTCAAAGATCACCATGGCACTATTTTGGGGTGGATCACCTTCCCCTGGATCTCATTGAAGGTTCCCAGGCTTGTCATTGTATACGTTCTATTACAGGCTGCTCTAGGCACCCTGTAATAGAACTATAGCAATTTTACAATGCATTGTATTAGTGATCAGGCTCATTGGGTTTCAAGATGCCTAAGGGGTTTAAAAATAACAGAAAAAAAAAGAATAAAAAATTCAAATCAGCCCCCTTTCCCTAGAACACATATAAAAGTATGGTACATAAAGTAAGTAAAACACATACACACTAGGTATCCAATGTGTCCGAAAACACCTGGTCTATAAACTTATAAAAATATTTTTCCCTTACAGTGAATGTCATAGCTGGAAAAAAAAAATCTAAAGAACCGAACTGCGTTTTTTTTTTTTCACTGTTTCGCCGCCATAAAAACTTGGATAAAAAGCAATCAAAACAATACACACTCCCCAAAATATTATAAATAAAAAGTACATCTGGCCTTGCAAAACAGATGCATCCCCCCATGCACTGAAATATAAAAAAGTTACAGGTGTCAGAATATGGCGACTCCAATATATTTATATAGTGTGTGTGTGTGTGTGTGTGTGTGTGTGTGTGTGTGTGTATGAGTGTGTATAATATATAAAAAAAATTTTTGCAAAGTTTTGGATTTTTCTCAGGGGTTTAAAGTTATGACTACCTAAAACTTACTGTAGATGCTGCCCTCTTACTAGCCTTGACTCACACAAGGGTGTCCTCTCTATAGCTTAGATACATAGGTTCACACTTAGCTTGTTTTGCTATGTGACATGAATGTTACTCTATAAAAATCACATTTTTGGAAACCTTTCAGCTTTTAAGACAATTATTCAGTGAATTCCCTGTAATTGAGATTTAGCACGTGCCAGCAGCTTCTGTATGTGATGATAAAATGGTCTGTTCAGCTATTTTATAAGATGTATACAGAGACATTGTGGCTTGATAAGTGTTTATATATTTGATGCCAGCAAGTCCTGCAGCATGCATGTACATGGTTAAGGTACAGGCAGACATGTTGGAACAGCCATGGCCTGCGCTGTGGAAAGTCTACCTTAATTAACCTCTCATTATGTCTCGTGCGCTACACATGCATCTGTCTGCCATGTCAGGTACTAATCTCCTCAGAAATGTTTTGTCTCACTTTGTAGCATTGGATTTCCAAAAATGTATCCAATTCCATGGAGATAGAATTGTGTCTGATGTTATTGTAACATGTCAGGTGCCAATGTCACTAGAAAATGTTTCATAGTGTTATTTTATGTCTGTCTGGATAGAATATTGCTTTTGCCACTAGTGTATAGTGGTAATATAATACAACCATTGCTATAAGTATTCATATTCTGTATTACAGTGACTTAATAGCCACCCATACATGCGGTACTATGTAAAAATACTGTACTACACATAAATTCAACACCATAGACAAAAAAGGCTAGATTCTTATGAGACCAAACCCCTGTCTTTGCACGTCTTTCCCATTTGCGTAAAGAAGCAGGCTGGGATGTTTTTTTTTACGCTTTCTTGGTTTGTAAACTACATACAGTGACAGACAATGCTCTCAATGAGAGTCTCATAGACTTTTATACATAAGACTGATTTCCGGTCCACACAGCAGATTCTGTAGGATTTGGATAGTCAGGACGCAGGTCACATGATATAATGGGGCAGTGTGACTGACAGGGTTGACTTCTGGATAGCACTTGGAGGGATAATTTAATGGGCAATTGGAGCGCTTTGGCTGCAATTGAGGAGTCATTCTAGATGGAAGTTGTGGCTATCCCTGGAGCATTCTATCAATGGATAGGGACTCTGACTAATGGGATTGCAGCATTGTGGGGGAAACTGAGGGGGAAGGGGTATTCTGAGACTAAGGCTGGTACCTGAGGAGAATTATGGCCGCTAACAGGGGAGGTCGTGGCTCATGACACATGACTGATCAACAACTCCACCTCAGACAAACTGGATATCTTGTGTAACTAGTTTATATCTTTTTCATTTTATCTGCATAGGAATGTCAAAAGTTACCTTAAATAAAAGTAAATATATAAAAGATATGCATTATCTTTAGGTAGCTTGTGCAATTACTGCATGAATGTAGCCTTGGTGCTTACGCACACAAGGAGGGACCGCAGCGGGTTACATTCCGCTGATGGTTAACCGTCTGTGATCTACAATAGCAGCATAATGAGTGAGATTTAACCCAATGCGAAAGTTGAAAACTACTGGAGACCTATAACAATTCCTACAAGTGAGCTGCAGCTAAAGTCACCTTGTTTCAGGTGGTTTTTACCATGGTGGGTTTCAGGAGAATGCACTGCTGAATTTACTTGAAGGAAATTGAGTAGTGTGTTTGTAGTGGGTGCTCCAAACCTTATATATTATTTATCCTTCTCACCTTTGTCATATGAAACAGAAGTAGGTGACAAACCTTTTATTTCTATATGCTTTTTGCAGGTTAGCCAGTGGACCAGGCTCTGTGAGATCAGCATCCCGTTGGCTGTAGAAAACTTTCTGAAAGACCCATCTTCCACCATTCCTCCAGAAGTTCTGCAGCTTGAAAGGAAGCTGGGAGAGCCTGTCAGAGTCCACAATGATGATAAAATACGTCGACAAAAGATGCAGCAGCAAATGAAATCCAATGAGAGTGGTGAAAAAAAGGCAGTACAGGAAAAAAACGCTCAGAGCAGCTCTAAACAAATTCCTAGTTTGGAACTGACAGCAGCTTTGTCCAAACTAAGCGTCCAAGATGTACCATCAAAAACTGCAAGAGAACCTGCACAAATCAGAAAAGCAAAGACCTCCGACCTCCCGTCTCTTGAACACGTCTTTGCTGAGGGCCTTTATTTTACTTTGACTGATGTTGTTCTGTTGCCATGCATCCACCGTTTCCTGGTAAGGGTCTCATTCTTTTTCTCATGGGAGAAAATAACTTGGAATTTGTTTTTAGAAAGCATATGCATCATTTTATTGTTACTAAGCCACAAAAATTTTTGGAGCCTGTTTGCTAAAGAACACAAAGCCCATTGGTTAGCCATTTTTTTTCAGTGGGGCAGAGTGTACAGTTTAGCTGCAAGGTAAAAGAACAGTCAATGCTAGGTTCCCATTGACAGGTAATCCTGGGCCTGACAGCAGCTAAAGTAGCCTGCACTCAACCAAAACCATCTTTATTCAAGTAGATGTTAAAATCCATATTGTAAAATCAACAAGGTGCATGATAACAATCATTACCACCCCCTGAGCAGTACTAAAATATGGCAGAATTATAATATATACTGATAAGTCCTGTAAAGTACTAATATAAAGTAATAGCAGTATTTATATGTAAATATAATACAAATATACAGTAGCAGAAACACTAAGTATAACAAACCTCATCACGGTATATAAGGATTGATACAAACCAGGGAGGAGATAGAAATGCCCCAACACATGCTTTCCCTTTGTCCAGATATATATCCCCTGGATGAAGTGACATGAAATTTGTGTTTCCATCCTATTCCTTGTCTGTACACATCCTGATGTACTGTATTAATAATGTTTGTTGAGTTTGGGTTTTCTGCCTAGTGTGCATTGTATTATATATACTAGGATTATTGCTGCACCCTATTACTTTATGTTACCACTTTGCTTTGCAGGGTTTATCTGCATATTATTATAATATATTATATTTCTACTTAAATATAGATGACATTGTTTTACATGATTTTCTTGTCCTGGAGTCTATTTCTGATAGGGATAGCACTAGGTAAGTTTTAACAATCCACCTACCAAGTGTGAAAATTCTGCTGATATTACAATTGAGCTTATAATGGTTAAAGTAAATCTTGAAGACAAAAATTAAGATGTAGTTGTTGCCTAGGATTAGATCTCCAGGTTGAGATCTTGTGCCTCTTCCTTCCTTCCTTCCTTCCTTCCTTCCTTCCTTCCTTCCTTCATTTGGTTAATGACACTCTCAGTGCCTACATGTAGTGGTGTTATGGTCTACCCCTTTCTAAAAAATTCCAGCAGAGGCATTATATCTTGTGGGGGTATCATGGTTTTTGGTGCAGTTTTTGGGAAAATTGTGGCAGAGATGTAATATGCATTGTGTGACTACACCTCTAGGTGTGAGTGGGCTGTTTAAATGAACATAAGATATTTCCTTAGACTAGTTTCAGCAGTTGTGTACTTTTGATACAAATACAGTTATGAAGACAATGTAGCATTTGTTTGCAGTTTTCTATAGCATTGCATAGTAAATAAACATGAAGTTTTAGGCACGGTCTTTATTTGCAGGTGATGACTTCATACCTGTACTCATAGGCTATCAGATGACAAGAAAATCTGACATCTCCTTTGGTTATCTCACCCAGGGCAAGGGAAGACATGTCTTATTGGAAAACAAAGCTGTGCAGACACGGAGGCTCCATAATTACAGCCGATACCGTCTTCAGTAATTAGTGGTTTCTGATATCACATACTCAGACTACTGTCATGACCCTCATATATTTCCACTAGCATGCCAAATGTGTAGTCTGTATCAGGATTGATAGAAAAGATGATAATTTTACTAATTGTGTGACAGTGGCTTTTATTTAATGTTTTTATTTAAATATATATCTCCTGTTACTTATATAGCACCAACATATCATGCAGCCCTGTACAAAGATTGCAGTCACATCCAGATGAATGCTCGAAAGCTATTTGCTCTATCCTGTATAACCTGACACACATATGCAGTAGGGCCAATTTCATAGGGAGCCAATTATGTTTATCTGTAAAGGGGTTTGTAGTATTGATGGCCTATCCTTAGGATATTAGATTGGCGGGTTATGACGCCTTGGACCCCAGCAGATCACCTGTACCAATATTATTTTATTAACATTATTTTGAGGACGACCATCCCACCTGAGCTACTCTGCTCTGTGAACACAATTTCAAAGATTCAAAATTCAAATTTAAAAATTTTGCTTATCACAAGGCATTATGGGAAAAGGAGCTGGGAAGCTCAAGCGCCCTCTGTTGGGTGTAACAAATCCTCAATTTGCTTTTGACCCACTGAGGCTTGAGAAAGCAAAAGGGATTTTAGCTAAGCCAATATCACCCTTAAAAGAGTATTGCTTAAAAGAGTATTCCCATCTGGGACATTTATGACTTATCCATAGAATATATAAGATAAATATTCAATTGATCTGGTCCATCCTCTGGGATTAGCACCTATCTCGAGAATGGAGGTTTCCTGGACCCCTTCTCATTGTTGCTGTGAGTTTAGAGATGGCTGTGCACGTCTTTCTTTATTCACTTTTATGGAAGTTCTGAAAATAGTGAAGCAGGAAGGCTATTTCAAAATTCCCGTAGAAGTGGACAGAGAGAGCTATGTTGTGGACATGCTCTGTGACTTGTGCTGGAGGAGGGGCTGCCTTCATCACCTGTATTCAATGGGGATACTGTGTTTATTTTTACATTTTTTTTTTTTACAATGTTAATGTTAAGTAAAAATATAGGTTAAATAGTAAAAACTGTGAGTTGTATAGAGTGATCTGTAAAGAAATAATTTTTGGACAGTAGCATTCTAGTCAAGGTCGGTATGTAGTAATCTTTTCAGCAGTCATTTATGTGCAGTGCTTCTGCATAGTTTGTAAACCACGGAGTCATCTGCCAGGTAGACAATCCATCTGAGGAAATCCTCCTTCATTGTCCTCTCACTATATCACCTGCTTCAGTTCCTGTCGGGTATTTATGACATGTCTAGAACATGTGAAAAATGCTTTGCTTACTTGAGCCATACAATGAGTTTAATAGACTGTGAAAGCCAATTAGAAAGTTTCTCAATAATACAGTTGCAGCTTATCGGTGTATTTCCGCAGAAGTGTAGTGACACAATTTCACAATACTCTTTTTGTGGCATTTTATTTATTTATTTTTGTATGTTATTTTGCAAAAAAGACCATCCATCTTCTGTGGAACTGGACTAGGCGGCTAGCCTTAGCTTCCTATACATATCATGTAGCCTTGGTTGTACATGTCCTGGCCAAACGGTTGCTTTGTTCACTTTTGTTAAGATCACTATGGCATATCAGGAAAATCTGCTGTTTTGGAGATGCCTTTTGGAGATGTGTTGACCAAGTCTTTTAGTTACCACAATTTGACCCTTGGCAAAGTCATTCAGATCTTTACATTTGCCAATTTTTCCTGCTTCCAACACATCAACTGACTGTTTACTTGTTGCCTAATATACCTCACCCTTTGACAGGTGTCATTGTCAAAAGATAATAAATGTTGTTCACTTTAATGTTCTTGCCCGTCTGTGTAAAGCATCATTCAAATTGCGTGTTTTACATCCCCTTAGCAGATCTGTTTAACGGAAGCAAATGGATGATTGTATACATAGAGTTCAAAAAAAAAAAAAAAAATGGATGTGTTTTTTTTTTGTTTTTTTTATTATTTTTTTTTTTTTTTACCATTGGCCATGGTGAATGGACTCTAAGCTTTGTTTGCATCGATTTATGATTTATGACATCCTGTATCACTTTTTGGGTTAGGCTTTATTCAGATCACGTTTTTTGCATCTATTTAGCAGATGCAAAATATGGATGCAAACAGATGGCCATTCCTTTACATATCACAAGGCATTATGGGAAAGGAGCTGGGGAGCTCATGCGCCCTCTGTTGGATGTAACAGATCCTCAATTTGCTTTTGACTCACCGAGCCTTGAGACAGCAAAAGGGATTTTAGCCAAGCCAATTTCACTTATCTGCATACAGCGCTGTTTCCGGATTGTTGAGAGATTCTTGTTCCTGTTTCCTTTACATAGACATCAATGTTAAAAAAAACAAAACAAAACTGTGTATACTACGTATATACTATGGTATACTACGTTTTATGTCCTTCAAAAAAACGGACATTAACGGATCCATTTTCTTCTTATACATTGATCCGTTGCATATGTTTTTTTGCATCTTTTTTTTGCATTACTTAAATTAATCTGAATGGAGCCTTAGGGTGGGTTCAACCTAAATGTCGGAAAACTGGATAGGGACTGGATAGGAAAGGTTTGCAACGCTTTGCTTAAAAACCCATTTACTTGAATGGGTTTTTAAAGCAATGCGCGGGGTGCGCTTACACCCTCTGTGCTGCGAAACCAGTTTTTTTCGTCGGAAACAAAGTCCGGCATGTCCGACTTTGTTTCTGACGAAAAAAAAAATGGTTTTGCGGTGCAGAGAGTGTAAGCGCACACCCGCGCATTGCTTTAAAAACCCATTCAAGTGAATGGGTTTTTAAGCAAAGCGTCGCAAACCTTTCCCTATCCAGTTTTCCGACATTTAGGTCGGATTCGTGGCGGACGGAGTGCCGCCGCAAGTGTGAACCCACCCTCACTTGCATTCTGTTTGTACTTAATGTTCAAAAAAATAAATTATGTTTTTTAAAGCTAATAACCCAACCTATTTTTCTACAAGGCTGTGTGAACTCTACAAGACTGTGGAAACTTTTGGCTAGGCCATGTGATGTAGTGCATAGACCAAGACACCACTGGGGCCAATTTCTGTTTGATACTTTTATTACTCATATTGCACTAGTATCACACCAGCATCGCCTCTCCGTACTTCTGGTCCATCTAAAACAGTGGTAACACAGTGCGTCACGTGTCAGTTGTATTAAAACTGAAACTGGGGGGGCGGAGCCTAGCCGAGGAGCGGAATGGCCGCATAGACTTAGAGCTCTCGGTCTGAGTCGCATACAGCGACGTTTTACAGCGACGAGCCCGTGGAGTACACGCACAGATTTACTACCGGAACGATATCCTACCTCCGGAGATGCCCAGGAAGCGAAAGTCGGCGGTGAAGCCGCAGAAAATATCGGACTTCTACTTCCCTCACGCAGGAAGAGAGGAGCAAGATGGCGACGGCCCGCGTACAGATGCGGCCTCCAGGGCCTCGACTCCCACTCGAGACCCTCCAGAGGAGAGCGCTTTCAGCCCCATCGCTACCACGACTAATAGAAGGTGCGGACCCGGGGTCCCCTGGGCCTTCTTCCCGGCGGGCCGGGGGGGGCGCAGACCATGGGCCTGCACAAAATGGCGGTACGGGGCTCACAGCTACATACAGCTCGGAGACACGCCAATCGCCTACCGCGAGTCCGATTAAGCAAAGACCCAGGCTCCAGAACGCCGACCCTCAAGGTGAAGAGGTGAGCAATAATACACAACATACACCTCCATCCATTGATTTTTTCGCAGATATACCGGCGACAGAGAATCTATTAACTGAGGCCTCCATGAAAAGTATGCTTATGGCCTTTTGTAAGTCACTAAAAACAGACATGTCGCTTATGGTGAAGCCACTAGATAGAGATCTTCAAGAATTAAAAAGCCGCACTGTACATGTTGAATCTAAAATGGCGGAATTTGCTGCATCACATAATGCGCTTATAGATGCTCACTATGCCAAGCGAAGACCAAGAGACATCCACATAAAGGGCTACAAAGCTAGAGACTCATCTATCCTGGATTCCGTATGCTCACTGCTGCTGAACTTATCCCCCCCAGGATTACGACAGCTGCTGGTCCGCTGTACCACGTTATTTTTCTTTTTCTTTCTCCTGATTCAGATAAGATGGATTACCTGTTGGTTCTGTAGTTTTAATGGTTTATTTCTTTCTTGGTTCTGGCACATTGGGCGAAGTGAATACAAATGGCGGAAGTTATTCCACCTCATGAAAACAGAGGCACCATCCGGTATAAGGGGTTGTGGTAAGAATCTGATAGTATTTCTGATGGTATATTATGGTACTTAAAATTATGTCTATGAATGTCAGAGGGCTGAACTCCCCTCAAAAAAGAGCCAATTTATGGCGTGAGGCACGAGCTCAGGACTGTGACATTATTGCAGTGCAGGAGACGCACCTTTTGAGAGCAGACGCCACACGCGTTCAACACCCAGCATACCCACATGTATTTCATGCTCACTATTCCTCAAAGCGTAGAGGCACACTGATTGGGATTAGGGATTCAGTAGCGTTTCAACTATTGTCACAATATGCAGACCCTGGGGGGAGATTTATAATACTAGTATGTATTCTCAATAATGTCACTTACACACTGGTATCAGTATACGCCCCTAACAGGAAACAGGTGGCGTTCCTGGGGAGACTTGTGAGGGCAATGGATAAGAGAAAACAGGGATGTCTAGTGTTAATGGGAGACTTTAATATGGCTCCAGACCCACTAGTTGACACTACTTCTGGGGCGCCGACGCGCCACCCTTCTTTTTCACAGGCTTTATGGCGCCATGAATTATTTGACGCCTGGCGCATCCTTCATAATACGGAAAGAGACTATACGTATTTTTCTACCGCACACAATAGCTATTCACGGATAGATTTATTCCTACTTGAGCAGTCTAGTATTCCCATTGCTATGCAGTCTGATATCTCATTAATTACTTGGTCAGACCATGCAGCGATAACTTTGACTATAGCAGAAAAATATGAAAGTCCAAGAGCATTCGTGTGGCAGTGCAATGACTTCTTAATGTCACAGCCGAAATTTAAAGCCATTTTGGAGAAGGATTTTGAAGGAATTCTTTCTGATCAATGCCCCCTCTGCCCCTGGCCCTGATGTACTGTGGAACTTGCACAAGGCCTTTATTAGAGGAACATTTATTCGCTTGGGACATATTGAAAAGAAAAATAGATTAGCAGAGATAGATCGACTGCTTCACCAAATAAAATCTATCGAGACAAGCAATAAAAAGTCCCCCTCTCCATTAAACGCAGCGAAATTAATGACGTTCCGCCAGCAATTGACAGCTTGCTTATTGCATAAATATGAGAAAAATTTGAAAAGGGCTAAAGCTACATATTACTCTCAATCCAATAAAGCGGGCAAACTTCTGGCATCCCAGCTTAAACAAAAACATGCGAAATCCAGAATCCAGTTTCTGAACAGTAAGGATGGAACATACAAGAGCTACGACCCAAGGGGCATAGCTGATGCCTTTAGAACATTCTACGAAGGTCTATACAACATAGCGGAAGATTCCGCTATAGTTCCTCCCTCCAGCCACGAAATTGAGCAATTCCTTACATCTGCTAAATTACCCAAACTCACTGAGCCACAATTGGACGCTCTGAATGCGCCCATTACCGCAGAGGAGTTACTGTCCATAATTAAGTCGCTGCCATCTCACAAGTCTCCGGGCCCTGATGGCCTCACTAATGAATATTACAAGCGTTTCTTCCCAGTTCTGATGAACCCGCTGCTGTCCTTTTTGACGGCCGCGGTGGACTCTGGCTCCATCCCAAAGGAAAACCAAGAAGCCTTGGTAATTACACTGCCAAAGCCTGGCAAACCTGCCACCAACCCCCAAAACTTCCGACCCATATCGTTATTGAATTCGGACCTAAAAATTTATGCCAAGTTGATAGCAAGCAGAATAGCAACTTATCTCCCAAGTCTGATAAAGAATGACCAAGTGGGGTTTGTTAAGGGGAGGCAATCCTATGATAACACTAGACGCATTTTGAATCTCATACACCACATTGACTCCAGGAAGGTAGAGGCGGTGATCCTCGCGCTGGATACTGAGAAGGCGTTTGATCGCATTTGCTGGTCGTACGCCTTCTCGGTGCTCAGAATTATGGGATTTTCTGGGGCTATTTTAAGAGCGATTGGGGCGCTATACTCTGCACCCTCGGCGAGAGTGTTCACTAATGGAGTAGTATCAGATCCTTTTTTAATAACAAATGGGACCAGACAGGGATGCCCCGTCGCCCCTGATATTTGTTCTGTCTATGGAACCATTAGCCCAGGTGCTTAGACTAGATCCGAGGATGGGGGGCATTGACATAAGGGATAAAACTCACCTTATATCACTCTATGCTGATGATATTGTTCTTACTTTGACTAAACCACGAACAACCATTCCTTGCCTTATGGATACCATTAATAGTTTTGGGCATCTATCGTTTTACAAATTAAATATGGCCAAATTGCAAGCGCTACCCTTGAATGTCCCTCCTCCTTTACTCCAACATCTGAAGTCAACTTATGATTTTGATTGGAGGGAGGACAGTGTTCAATATTTGGGGACACAGATGACAGCATCCCCAGGGACCCTTTATAGAAGTAACTATATACCAATGTTAAAACTATTGCAAGAGGAAACTGAGCGAATGTCCAAAACAGATACCTCCTGGATAGGACGGGTGGCAGCCTTCAAGATGTTGCTACTGCCTAGACTCTTATACCTGTTCCGCACGCTCCCAATATCCATTCCTTTTTCCTTTTTTGAAACAGCACAAAGGGTGATTTCGAAGTATATATGGAACGGGAAGAGACCTAGAGTTAATAAAAGCTTTCTATTTAAACAAAAAGAGGCAGGAGGGCTGGGAGTACCGGTGGTTAGAAACTATTATATAGCATAACTGGTCGCTCAATGTGCTAGGTGGAAGTCAAAGGATACCTCTGCTCCATGGTTGCACATAGAACAGGTGCTTATAGCTCCATTGAGACTGGAGGATGCATTATGGTTGCCCTTTTGGAACATTCCTACTCCTGGATCCTTCTCCCCGGTCATGATCGCCTCATTAGCGGCATGGAAGCTACTTCATGGGAAAGCTAACCCTATGAAGCATTATCACATTTCAGAAATGCCTTTATCACTTATGGCATGGGTGATCGAGGACTTAGGGGTCTCGGATTGGGAATCGAGGGGGATCACGCAGATTTCTCACTTATACTCAGACACTAGGCAACCTATATCGTTTACAGACTTAAGACAGAAATACGGAATTCCTATAGGTGACTTCCTTAAGTATCTTCAAATATGGCACTTCTTGTCTAAACACCCTGTGATGATAGTACCCCACAGTGGAGTGATTTTCACCTGGCTGTTGACTAAAATGAGGGGATTGCGCTTTGTGTATGACCAAATGGATGGAATTTCAACTTTCACTAGATCTGCCCCGTTCCGTTGCTGGGAGAGAGATCTAGGGACGGCCATTACCATAGAGGAATGGCAGCAAACATTTAAACTGATCCATGCATCTTTAAAGTGTAGTACCCATATAGAGACGGCTATGAAAATCGTTTTACGGTGGTACAGGACCCCGTCTACTCTACAGTTAGCCTATCCTTCCGAATCTGGGAATTGTTGGAGGGGATGTGGAGGTAGAGGTACGCTTCTTCATATTTTGGGACATTGTCCCGTGATCCATGGATACTGGGGCAGGGTCTTTGAAATGCTCTCAGAGCTGTTCGATTTCCGACTCCCCTATAACGCAAACCTGGCTATGCTACTAATCGGAATCCCCAACGAACTATATACATATAAAACACTTATATGTAAAATTTTGACTATAGCCAAGTTAATGTTGGTGCAGAGATGGAAGACAGTGGCATCTCCGCCCATGTCGGCTTTGGTATTGGCCGTCAATAACACATATACCTATGAAAGAGTAGTTGCACTGGGAAATAACTCCTTTCAGAGCTTTGAGAAAGTCTGGGAGGCGTGGATCTATTCTCGATTCGCTCTGAAAGAAAATCAAATGGTTACAGGGACTCCAAGAGTGGGGATACAGTAGTAAGGGGGATGGCTGTTGATCCTGCCAGCCCTGGATAGACAGTGCTGAGGAGGAGTAAAAAGTGCTAGGTCTAAGCGTTACAATCAAATGCACAAGCATAAACCCCAAAGGTAGAGATGGTCAGAATCAGAGAAACAACCCCAGAAGTAACTCATGATAGCCCTATGAATGTGCCTACAGTTATTGTTATGGTTATTGTTTACTTATAGAATTCTACATTATCTGGTTCATTGATATACGGATTAAAGATTGTACCGTGAATGGGAATATATCATATATCATATTGCATACCAATGTATATCGCAATGCTTGTTAATACTGTTCTGTACATTTATTCTCTGTAACTTTGAATAAAAATTATTGAAACTAAAACTGAAACTAGCAGAGGAAAAAGTCCTTCATGCAGGACCTTTTCTTCCGCCGATTTTCAGGCAGACACTGCAGCGTTCAGCATAGATGTGAACTTAGCCTTACATTGCAATCATTGAATACTGTTTATCATTTTGAATATTTTTGAATACATGACAACAGGGTTTATGATAATGAGCACTAAGATTCCCCTCTGTAGAAAGATCTTGACAGTAGGGTTAGATTAGGGTCCGGTTTTTGTAAACATGCAAGAAATAAACTTTGAGAATGTTTGTTTAATTTTAGGTTGCTCTCCAGAAAGTATCACCAGAGAAGATCTATGGACTTCCTCTAATCATAGGCTGGTATGAACGGGTCCTCCAGGTCCAAGGTGTGCAGAAGGCAGCTGCTGCTTCTAATATTACGTTTCTCCAATTTCTTCATGTGGATTTAGAGCACCAAGAATCATCAGCATCATTCAAAGTAGACACAGAAGAAAAAGAATTACCAGAAAGCCATTTTCTAGGAGGCCCCAGGCCAACCATGACCAAGCTAAAAGTAAGATCATCCAAATGGTTAAATCATCTTGAGAAAACAATAGATTTACCCTAATATTTACCATTTATTGATTTTCTATATCAAGAAACTATTCTATCCCCCTCTCCTGTACATTTAGTCCTCAGATTTCCACCTGTTCAGATACCTTGTGCTACACAACTTTTGGAGACCCTCTATTGGTGACAATACTTTCTTCTAGAGCAGGGCAATTAATCAAAAAAATGACCAAAATAGAAAGGCAGCTCAGTTAATAGATGTGAATTTGCTCACTTCGATTATTTCTATTATTTTGTATCCATGCCACCTAGTCTCACACTGCCGTTCGATAAAGGATATGTCACTACCCGGACACTATCCAATCAGGATTGCTGATTTGTGAATAACTGAAACCAAAATTCAGTGGCATTGCGTGGCATATCAATAGGGGGCGTGGCATGTAAAAAGTGGAGTGTCCTAACATAATTGTTCATAAATCCTAATCAAGATATAAAATTATTTAATTGTAATTTTGATTTGGGTGATAATTGCCCAGCCGTAGTCTCTTCATTTGTAATAGTTTTGACCTCAATGTAAGTCCAATTACAGACTTGAGTAAAGTGCTTTGCAGTTTATCCCTAGCAGGACTCATTCAGGGACATGTCTGTAGCCCACATAGCTCTTGAGATATCACTGGTTAAAGTGGAGGTGCATATACTCCCACTTTCACTTTAACTAGTTTGCAAGAGAACATGTGCAGCTGACAGGAGAGAGGAGAAAATTATTTTATTATTTTCCTGTCCCTGTCCCTTCACATAACCCCAGGGGAGGGGACACCATGGACTTTTGTTCATGATATCATCCCCCCATTATCAATCATAGGCTTACCTGCGATTTAACCCCTTATATGCTGCGGTCAGTGCTGCCACAGCACCTAAGTCATTTTACAGGAAAAAAGTAAAAATGGACTTTTCCTCCCTTGTTAATGGAAAAAAAAGAATAAAAACACCAAATTGGTATCACCACATCTGTAACAACCCCTAAAAGAAAATTAGTACTATTATTACGTTAATAATTTTTTAAATAAATGCACTAAAACATATATTTGCACCTAAAACTCATATTCAATCGTACATTTGCACACAAAACACATATAGGATGATATTTCAAGGTGTACACAATTTATTTATACCGCAAACATCAACTACAAGAGCTCATACTCTCAAAAACACTGATACTGAAGACAAGCAATATTTTGCTGTTATTCACTAATATGTTAAAAATCTATACTGCACATAGCAAACTTACTGTGATACCAAAATCTAACTTTTTGAGATTGCACAGCATACCGTATATAACACAACTTAATATTTCAGCAAACAAAGATTACAAACAAAAATTGCAGAAAAATTAAAATTTGCCACTAAAGTGCATGTTCGAGAAACCCCTTTCTGCAAACAAAATGTACTTTCCAAAAAAACTTCAAGATGTGAGGAATTCATACATAACACACACACACATATATATTTTCAGGTGCAGGTGTTAAAGAAACACCAAAAATCACAGAAATGTGGCAACCAATTTTGTGCATGTAAATTAAATAGGGGCTTACATAAGAATATAATTTTCTATACCCCTATAAAAATTGTAACTCTAATGAATAATTATAATCTCTATACCTAACTAATGTGATAACTAAGGCCAGTTTCAGATTGGCGTAACATGAGAGCTTTATTGCTCACATATTATGGTCGCAAACTCTGAAGTTCCTGTGGTTCATCATTACTGGTGTTAGAGAGCCTTAATTCTAGATCTGATGACCTACTGGAAGTCTTGGTTTCCAGTGTTTTGTTTGTACTGTAGGTGCAAAAAAAAAAAAACACCCACTATTATGCCCATCTGAAAGCTGGCAAAAACTGGGATTTTATATGGTGACATTCAATGGGTGAAAATGTGTTATCTGACTGATGGAACTTTTCCGTCTGTCAGAAGTGTTTTATAACTTAATCTCTACTGATAATCGTTATTGGTATTATTTTAGTGTGTAACGGATATCACTAGAGAGGCGGGCGGCGTATTTTACTCTATAAAGGTATGGACAGGACAGGGACAGGGTGAAATGTAAACTTTATTGATGACTTTGTGTATGTGTTGTGTAAGTGTTTGGTGCAACTCTTTTGGTGCTGCGATTTGGATGATGCTAATCGTCTGGGTCACAGCGCCAGTAAACTTCCTGGTTATGTTTTGAGGGATATTACATAAGAATACACCTCAGATGAGGCTCAGTGGGGTATTACATTATCCCTCTATGTGACAATCAGAGAGCAAAAGTATAGTATGCTCTCTGATAGATAAGAGAGGGATTAACAGGGGCAGAAGTCCTCGCTAAATGCTACATTATAGTGTATGTTAACGTATATGTGATCTTTCAATCACATTTTACATTTTCATAGGTGGACTTAAAAGTTAAAAATTAAAGTTTAAGAATATAAAAAAATTAAATCACCCCCTTTTCCAATTTACATCTAAAAATAAAGTAGGTATAAAAAAAACATAAGTATTTATCTAGTATGGTGAACGGTGTAATGAACAAAAAAACAAAGTACCTGAATTAACAAAATTTTTTTTTGCTGCTTTGCCTCAAAAAATCATATACCACCCAAAATGGTAGTTACAAAGTTACGGGCAACATGGTGGCTCAGTGGTTAGCACTGCAGCATTGGAGTCCTGAGTTGGAATCCTGCCAAGGACAACATCTGCGAGGAGTTTGTATGTTCTCCCTGTGTTTGTGTGGGTTTCCTCCATGTAATCCGGTTTCATTCCACACTCCAAAGACATACTGATAGGGAATGTAGATTGTGAGCCCTATATGGGACAGTGATTGACAATGTCTGTAAAAGTGCTGCGGAATATGATGGCGCTATACAAGCAAGCTAAATAAATAAATAAATATCCATAAAAAATGCAGCTTGTCCTCATTGGTCCATAGTGACTAATTAGAGAAACTAATGCAAGTACATTGTAAAGTGGCTTCTACACTTTCCAAAGATTGCTTTTTTATTCTGCATTGCAGCTCCATTTTCAAGATCTGGGTTTTATTATTATGTGAATTAGCTGAAAAGGACTTTAGGGACATTTCTTCTCCAGCTGGGGCTTTACTCTCTGCTCTAGATAATCGCTGCTAACTGCTGCCCAGCTCCGCCCCCATTCGTTTGAGTGACATCTTCCACTTTGTCACACTTTTGCTGCAGTTAGGAGCACTTTAAGCTCCCAGAATGCACTGCTTTCTGGTAACAGGAAGCTACTAGAATTCTGAATGCAGTTTTGCAAAGCAATCTGAAACCAATTCAAGTAAAGCAGTTGTTGAACTGTTGTAAGTTGTGTTTCAGCGGTGGAGTTTTCCTTTAAACGTGTTTTTGGACTTATCTGTGTTTTCTGAAGCATGTTGTATTGCTTTGTTTGGTTAAATAACAGTTCCTAGGCAGCTGCTAATGGAAGCAATGTGCTGTCTGCATTCCATCCTCGCTGCTGATGTACTGCTTGGCTGAAACTATAAAGACAGTAAAATAAATATTATATCAGAAAAGGTAAATGTTAATATTAGAGACATTAGCTCTGTAATGATAATCTGATGGTATAGTGGCCAGTGGAACCGCCATAACCTGGGGGTAAGGATTCTGAAAAACATTCCCATTCATTTAATATAGTTACACCATAATGACTGCATTTGACTATCAGATGTATTTTGTGGCATGAAATGTACCTGATCCTTTTTGTCTTTTATTTAAAAAGGTAACAAATGTTTTGGTAATCTGAATTCTTCACACAGCCATAGAGTCAAATAATGAAATTGCAGACTGATGTATACAGCTCCCATAATATCAGTAATCTGTATGCAGTGAGCTCCTAAATTCTTTCTAGTGGTGTGTAAAGACAGGAAGAAGTTTATAAATTTAACAGGTTGTCCCAAAATGGAATCCTCTCTTACTTATCAACTACATAGCAGGTTGGTGTCTGATTGTGGGAAATCTCTCTGCTGGGATCCTCATTGATAAAAGAACAGGGTTCCCGGGCCCCTCATTTAGATTGAGCAGCAGTTCAGCATTTAAAGTCCAAGAAACTGACGAAGATTGTTGACAGGTGATAAATTTGGAACAAGCCCTGTAAATAACCAGCTATCCCTATCACTGGAGAAGGCCTTACTGTTAGATCAATGGGGTTTCAAACGCTGAGAATACACTGATCCAAAAAGTATCCTTTCTCCAATTCTTCTTAAACTGTATGACTGAGAAGAAAAGGAGATTTGATACTCTTATAGGATAGCAGTACTCTGACCCCTATATAGATGTTCATCAGCCCTTTTTTTTTAATTACCTTTTTACAAAAGAAAAAAAGGACTCTTTAAATTGACTTTGACATTCATGTAGCTGGAGCAGCCATGAGACTTTTGTAGCAGTAGTAAAGTAATGAGTGTTTTGTCGTAGGAGTATTTCAAGGGGTTTTCTTTTAATAGCCATCAGTATCTAATCAGTGGGGGACTGCCACCCAGCCACTGCACTGATCAGCTGTTCGAGACTGCTTCTGGCCCCGTACTATAAAGTGTATACACAGGCTATTGTGTTGCATTGCTGCTTAAGGATTTGCTTCCCTTTCTCCCAGCAGCAGTCCCAAACAAATGATTGCTGTGGGGGTGGACTATAGCCCCATGATCAGATAGTGATGGATAGGACCTCAAAAAAAAAATCCTGCATAAAACCTTTAAAGAGCACCCTTCATTGAAGAAAAGCAGGTGCCTGTAAAATCAGTGCCCAGTTAACAAGCAGGCTCATGGGTTGGAGCTTTGGTCACTGCATTTAGAGCTATGAATCCCATGTGTCCTGCAAAACCTGCGCTGGTAAATGAAGAGATTCCAGAATTTATAAGACTTATATTGAGTCCATTGAATTTTTGCATTCTTTATTTTTCCTTTTGTGACTTTTAGTGCCGCTCCTCCCTAGTGCTTTACTTCTATCACTATAAAAGATTTCTTCAAAGTAAGGACATCTAGAAGGTATACAGTGGTGAAACACAAGTAGCGTACAATATTCATATTACCATACAGACCCTGTTTAAAAGAAATTACTGTACTTTCTTAGCAGACACTACCTGAAGATGTTAAGAGATTATGTATCAGTACATCAAAGTTTAATATCTATGGTATTTTCTATTACTATTTTCATTCTTTTAACATGGGTTCTTTGACTATGGAGGATGTTTATTTGGCATGTTCTATAATATTTATTCTTTATTGTGCAGGACCATGGTGTTGAGGCGGTCTTCTCTCCTCATCCCTGCCCATCCCAAACTATTGACTGGGAAAGTCTACCTGCAGCAGTAAGTCCGGCTGAAGGTCAGTGTCAGTATTCCTAACTGGAGATTACTGTATATATTGGAACTTGGTTTAAGAAGAAGTTAAAAGGGATTCATTGAAAAAGATAATAGTGAATGCCCCAAGTGTAAGAGATCAGAGGCAGATTTTACACATCTGTATTAGAGATGCAAGGTTATCAAGCAATTTTAGGAGCAGGTTATGTATCAAACAAAGAGGCCTTTGAAGATAAAGAGGGCTGTAGTGTCCAACCAAGAGTCCGCTACAATGGTCATTCAGAGCGGAGGGGATGTGGAGCAGCTTACTGCAGAGAGCACTTCAGTTGTAGGGTCTACCTTCAGGAAATTTGTGAGAACAGCATGTGGCGGATTAAAACATCTCTTTCAAAGTAATACTGATACTAGAACCATCCACACTGGTATGTATAATTAAGCTCTCCAGGGCTTCTACCTAGTGTTGTTAGCAGAGTTGCAGGGTAAATACTGAGTGACAGACTCCCTTTTATCCTAAAGTTTTTCTTTATTAAAGTACTTCTTTATTCTTTTCAGCAAGATTTAGCTTCTTTTACAGGGTGGGGTCTGCGTGTGCTTGTAATCCTGATATGTTATTTGATATGTTATTTATGGTTGTGTGTGAAACTAAAGCAAAAAAAAAAAAAATATATGCAAGTTGGTGAAATGTGATGTCTATTACTTTTATCTCACGAAAAAAATTTCTCCAGATTGTTAGACTGTTAGTTCACTGGGAATTGTTGTTTCACTTACATAAATGAGAGTTGAGCTGTAGTACTTCAGCTTGGCTACTACACAGTATACCAATCTTTAAACTGCTGGCTCCGTACACTGTAGAGTTTCAGCAGGGAGACTGCCAAGAACAGCTGTCCATGGGGGTGCTAAATGTCAGACCCCCTACTGATCTGGTATTCATGATCTATGTTGAGGATAGGTCATTAATATGTAACCCCCCCTCCCCAAAAAAAAACCAAAAAAAAAAAAAACCCTGTACAACACCTTGGGTAACAGTTTTTATTATATTATTAGGCATTGATGTTTTTTTTTATTATTTTATGTCATGATCTAAAAACCCATCTTGGAATCTTGCTTTATTTCACACTGCCCAATGAGCCTCATTATATGTTACCACTTCCTGTTCTGTAAATATCATGGTAACAGCTCTGTTATAAACATGAAGGCAACTACCAGAGGTTCCAGCGTTCATATTAGGTGAGGACATCTCACCTATACCCCCCCCTCCCGCATTCTGACTATTGCACAGGTCACAGAGCCTTAAAACAAAACTCTCCCATAGAACTTCTAGCTCCGGCTCTGATGTATGAGGAAAGTATAAAGCTCCATTCACCGCTGTCTATATCTGAATCCATATTGGTTCTGCTTATTTTACAAAGCATTTAAAATGTTCCTGAAGGTCCCAGAAATCACTGGAAGCAATAAGGAGTTCTCCAGCCACCAAAAAGACCATTATAGAAACAACTTGCAGGTCGCCCAGAAAGACTAGCTCAAATGTGGGAAAAGCAGCTGTGCCCTATAGGAACTCATAGCTCCTGAGCAGGAGATTTCATATAGAGATTTCTGACTTTCTTGGTTAAACGTTACCGCCAGCATACTAGCTAGAGTATGGCAGCAATAATAAACAGTATCGAGCTGACCTGTCTTTACATTATGAAACTATTGTATTGAGAGACTGCCTATCGTGTTAGGAGGAACGTGTAGCGCACATTAAAAGTATACACATACAGAATATAGTAATATCCTTTGTCACACCTACCGTGTTTCTCCGAAAATAAGACAGGGTCTTATATTATTTTTTTCTCCGAAAAAAAGGGCTTATTTTTGGGTAGGTCTTAATTTTTTCAATGAACAACACATTTGATCACTTTTTATTTCAATTTTTTATCAGAGGCAAAACAGCGAAAAAACCGCGGTTCGGCACTTTAGATTTTTTTTTTTTCCCGCTATGGTGTTCATCATAGAGGAAAAATATTTTCATAAGTTTGTAGACCAGGCGTTTTCAGACACAAGGATACCTAATGTGTATGTATTTCACAGTAATTTTTTAGTTTTATATGTATTCTAGTGAAAGTGGGAGGGACTTGAACTTTTATTGTTTTGTTTTTTTTATATTTTCAACTTTTTTCATTTTTTTTTTTTATACTATTAACCCCTCTAGGGGGCTTGAACCTGAAATTGTCCCATAGACTGCAATAAAACGTAATAGTAATATTCTTATTACAGGCCTGGGAGCGGTACAGTAGCTATGGTGGTTGTGCTACTTTGGGGGGAAGGAGGGAAGGTCACGCTCAACAATGTCCGCGATCAGAGTAGACACTGATCGTGGACATTAACTCTGGGTCTCCACTGTACATTACAGCGGAGACCCGGTACGGTAGCTATGGTAGCCGCTTTGCAGCAGAGCGGCCGCCATCTTTAAGGGCCCTACATCCGCCGTAATCGCACGGCAGATGTAGAGAAGGGGTTAAAATAGCTACAGTTTATTTTTGGAGTAGGGCTTATATTTCAAGCCTACTCCAAAAAACCTGGAAAATCTAGCTAGGGCTTATTTTCGGCGTAGGGCTTATTTTTGGAGAAACATGGTACTTACCTTTCTTAAAGCATTCAAGGTCAGAATCCCAGGCCAAAGGGGTTGAGTCCAGACAGGAGTTTCAGTTATAGCTATATGGAATAGAGAAATTTGTTTGATTTGTCTGCTTTAGAAATAAGTTGAGCAGAATACTTGCAAGACCTATAGGCTACATTTTCATATACTAAGACAAGAGGACATCTCACATCTGAGGCGGCAAGCAGAGCATTCCTTAAAGTTTTTCTCCTAGAACCTGAGTCCTACAGTCCTATGTCACTTATTAATCAAATCCTCAAACTGCTAAGTAATTGCTGACAGACTGGCAGACTGCCACCCCTGTTAAGGCTCTGATAGTTGTGGTTTATATGAGAGTGTGCAGCAGTGACTATGTTTTCACCATTCCCACAACTGCTAGTTCTCCTGCCAGGCTGTACAATTGACCCAAATGCCAACAGAATAGGACAAATCTGTGCAATGGTATGTGGACAAGTAGGTCCTTGACATTGCAGAAATATGAGATGGACCTCTTTAGGTGAATCCCATGCCAGTTCTATGTCATTCAGTAGCATCACCTGATTGCACAGGAGGTGACACGGGGACGCTTGTTATTCTGTTGGTGGCAAAAGGTGCCTATTATTATTGGAGCCCAGTATATCAAAAGTATATGTAGTGGCAGCACAAATGTAAGTTTATGCGTGGTCTGAAAGAGTGGAAACTGAAAGACCCAGATAGCTTTGCATGGAGTCTTGTTTTCATAAGGTAACATAATAGATGAGGTTGAAAGAAGACATAGGTGCATGAAGTTCATCACACTCCACTTTTCTCAGGAAGATATACAGTGTGTTGCGAAAGTATTCGGCCTCCTTGAACTTTTCAACCTTTTGCCACATTTCAGGTTTCAAACATAAGGATATAAAATTTAAATTTTTTGGTGAAGAATCAACAACAATTGGGACACAATCGTGAAGTGGAACGAAATTTATTGGATATTTTAAACTTTTGTAAAAAATAAAAAACTGAAAAGTGGGGCGTGCCAAATTATTCTGCCCCCTTAAGTTAATACTTTGTAGCACCACCTTTTGCTGCGATTACAGCTGCAAGTCGCTTGGGGTATGTCTCTATCAGTTTTGCACATCGAGAGACTGAAATTCTTGCCCATTCTTCCTTGGAAAACAGCTCGAGCTCAGTGAGGTTGGATGGAGAGCGTTTGTGAACAGCAGTTTTCAGCTCTTTCCACAGATTCTCGATTGGATTCAGGTCTGGACTTTGACTTGGCCATTCTAACACCTGGATACGTTTATTTGTGAACCATTCCATTGTAGATTTTGCTTTATGTTTGGGATCATTGTCTTGTTGGAAGATAAATCTCCGTCCCAGTCTCAGGTCTTTTGCAGACTCCAACAGTTTTATTTCCAGAATGGTCCTGTATTTGGCTCCATCCATCTTCCCATCAATTTTAACCATCTTCCCTGTCCCTGCTGAAGAAAAGCAGGCCCAAACCATGATGCTGCCACCACCATGTTTGACAGTGGGGATGGTGTGTTTAGGGTGATGAGCTGTGTTGTTTTTACGCCAAACATATCATTTTGCATTGTGGCCAAAAAGTTCGATTTTGGTTTCATCTGACCAGAGCACCTTCTTCCACGTTTGGTTTGTCTCCCAGGTGGCTTGTGGCAAACTTTAAACGAGACTTTTTATGGATATCTTTGAGAAATGGCTTTCTTCTTGCCACTCTTCCATAAGGGTCAGATTTGTGCAGTGTACGACTGATTGTTGTCCTATGGACAGACTCTCCCACCTCAGCTGTAGATCTCTGCAGTTCATCCAGAGTGATCATGGGCCTCTTGGCTGCATCTCTGATCAGTCTTCTCCTTGTTTGAGATGAAAGTTTAGAGGGACGGCCGGGTCTTGGTAGATTTGCAGTGGTCTGATGCTTCTTCCATTTCAATATGATCGCTTGCACAGTGCTCCTTGGGATGTTTAAAGTTTGGGAAATCTTTTTGTATCCAAATCCGGCTTTAAACTTCTCCACAACAGTATCACGGACCTGCCTGGTGTGTTCCTTGGTCTTCATGATGCTCTCTGCGCTTTAAACAGAACCCTGAGACTATCACAGCAGGTGCATTTATACGGAGACTTGATTACACACAGGTGGATTATATTTATCATCATCAGTCATTTAGGACAACATTGGATCATTCAGAGATCCTCACTGAACTTCTGGAGTGAGTTTGCTGCACTGAAAGTAAAGGGTGCCGAATAATATTGCACGCCCCACTTTTCAGTTTTTGATTTTTTACAAAAGTTTAAAACAACCAATAAATTTCGTTCCACTTCACAATTGTGTCCCACTTGTTGATTCTTCACCAAAAAATTTAAATTTTATATCCTTATGTTTGAAGCCTGAAATGTGGCAAAAGGTTGAAAAGTTCAAGGGGGCCGAATACTTTCGCAAGGCACTGTAGATGACTGTCAGCAGTACATTGGTTGTAAACCTAATCACAGTACCTTGTAGAAATTATTCTGCAGTTTCCAAATATGCCTCTTTTATTCATCTTTGGAGTCCCATGTTCATGTAAATCACCATTTTATATATATTGTATATATACAATTTTGTGTTTTCCATGAAAACTCACACTTTTATTTATCAAATGAGTTGCAAAATGAATAGAAAATATAGTCAATACATTGACACGGTTAGAAATAATGATTTTTATTTGAAATAATAATTTTCTCCTTCAAACTTTGCTTTCGTCAAAGAATGCTCCATTTGCAGCAATTACAGCATTGCAGACCTTTGGCATTCTAGCTGTTAATTTGCTGAGATAATCTGGAGAAATTTCACCCCATGCTTCTAGAAGCCCCTCCCACAAGTTGGATTGGCTTGATGGGCACTTTTTGCGTACCATATGATCAAGCTGCTCCCACAACAGCTCAATGGGGTTGAGGTCTGGTGACTGTGCTGGCCACTCCATTACAGATAGAATACCAGCTGCCTGTTTCTTCCCTAAATAGTTCTTGCATAATTTGGAGGTGTGCTTTGGGTCATTGTCCTGTTGTAGGATGAAATTGGTTCCAATCAAGTGCTGTCGACAGGGTATGGCATCGCATTGCAAAATGGAGTGATAGCTTTCCTTATTCAAAATTCCTTTTACCTTGTACAAATCTCCCACTTTACCAGCACCAAAGCAACCCCAGACCATCACATTACCTCCACCATGCTTGACAGATGGCGTCAGGCACTCTTCCAGCATCTTTTCAGTTGTTCTGCATCTCACAAATGTTCTTCTGTGTGATCCAAACACCTCAAACTTCGATTCGTCTGTGCATAACACTTTTTTCCAATCTTCCTCTGTCCAATATCTGTGTTCTTTTGCCTATATTAATCTTTTCCTTTTATTAGCCAGTCTCAGATATGGCTTTTTCTTGGCCATTCTGCCCTGAAGGCCAGCATCCCTGAGTCGCCTCTTCATTGCAGACGTTGACACTGGCGTTTTGCGGGTTCTATTTAATGAAGCTGCCAGTTGAGGACCTGTGAGGCGTCGATTTCTCAAACTAGAGATTCTAATGTACTTGTCTTGTTGCTCAGTTGTGCAGCGGGGCCTCCCACTTCTCTTTCTACTCTGGTTAGAGCCTGTTTGTGCTGTCCTCTGAAGGAAGTAGTACACACCGTTGTAGGAATTCTTCAGTTTCTTGGCAATTTCTCGCATCGAATAGCCTTCATTTCTAAGAACAAGAATAGACTGTCAAGTTTCACATGAAAGTTCTCTTTTTCTGGCCATTTTGAGAGTTTAATCGAACCAACAAATGTAATGCTCCAGATTCTCAACTAGCTCAAAGGAAGGTCAGTTTTATAGCTTCTCTAACCAGCAAAACTGTTTTCAGCTGTGCTAACAAGGGTTTCAAGGGTTTTTTAAACATCCATTAGCCTTCTTACACAGTTAGCGAACACAATGTACCATTAGAACACTGGAGTGATGGTTGCTGGAAATGGGCCTCTATACACCTATGTAGATATTGCATTAAAAACCTGATGTTTGCAGCTAGAATAGTCATTTACCACATTAACAATATATAGAGTGTATTTCTGATTCATTTAATGTTATCTTCATTGAAAAAAACTGTGCTTTTCTTTCAAAAATAAGGAAATTTCTAAGTGACCTTAAACTATTGAACAGTAGTGAGGGGGGAAGTTCCTTGCCTGAAAATCTGGTGCTGAGACCAAAGCTAGAGCAAGCTAAGTCACACTCCCGAAGGCCTTTCCCCATCTTTTGCATATGATCGACTCCCTTTCATGACTAGATTTCGGTATACCTCTTGGTATTTGACTGAGAATCTAATAGATTTACTTCATATTTACATGTATTGGCTAACTTTATATTTTTCAAAACCCTTATTCATGTCAACATGATTCTGGCTTGCCTAACATGATTAAACATTGGAGCACATTTATGAAGACGTTAAAGCGTGACTAAACTGCAACCTTACTTTGCTGTGTACCAGATCTCCTTTTACTCGCACTGATTTGAGCCACAACACTTCTCTAAATGTCTTTTCTGCGTGTCAAAGTACTATGTCACCCATCTCTCTCGCAACCGTTTCCAATTCTATAGAGCTTACCTGTAGACAGAGGAGTAAACTACAGTAGGCAGACAAGTCTTGAAGCAGCAGCCTTAGGCACGCAGTAGGAGTAGTAGCTTGCATCTGCTTCAATTTTTTAAGTTAGTGAAATGTAAGAAAGCTGCAAGTGTCAGCACATCAGTACACCAGAAATGTGTGAAATCAGTTTTGTAAGCTGCAGAAATCTTAAAGGTGGTAAGAAGTGATAGATATATTACTTTTTTTTTAACCACAATTACCTTTAAAAACATCAGTTTATTACACAAAATATTTTAAGTGCCTGTCTTAAAAAATAACTTTAGAAAACTAAATTTGTCAATTTAATTGCTTGATAGCATGTTAAGGATTTCAATGCAGGGAAATGTCAGATGAAGTAAACATATTAAAAAACAATACTAACAGAAGGATTCTATTTTCTTGTACATTTGTCAAGTAAAAGAAGTGAAAATTAGGGAATACTTTGAAAAGTGAATTTTAGCAGAATCCATCCTAAAGGGAGTCTGCCAGGTCCAAAATGCTATCGAAAGCAATAATGTGCAGTGTAGGGAACTTTAATTGGAACAGAAATATACCTTTGTGGCCTGAAATTGGTGAAGCAGTGCAGAGATAATCATATTTTTATAGATATGTAGATTAAAAATGGGTGGGCTAAGGACTTCATAAATACTATTATAAACCAAAATATGATATGACATTGACATAATATAAATCATATTAAAGCTGTTGTTCAGGATTGGAGCAACCCCTGTGGAGGCCGCTACCAGTGTCCTTTTGGTCTTGTGTCAATGTCTCGCTGCCGGATGTGCGACGACCTCACTTGAACAGTGAAACAAGTCAGTGGCCTTAGCAGTCACTAATAAGGAACCAGAGACATATGGGAGTGACATCATCAGTCTCTCTCTAGTGACTGCTAAGGACACTGATGATTCTCAGCTATCAAGTAAGGCACTGGCACGAGACCGATTGGACACCGGCGGTGAACAACAGAGCACCTCTCCATGCCTCTACAGGTGTTTCTCCAATTCCTGAACAACCCCTTTAATATAATTTAGATTATGTCAATGTCATATCATATTTTGGTTTATAATAGCATTTATGAAGTCCTTTGCCCATACATTTTCAAACTGTTAATAAATCTGGAGTTCATGACTGCCCCGGTTCACTTGCAGACTAATCCAAATATCTATAAAAAGATGATTATCTCTAAATCAATTTGTGAAGCTATGAATTCAATGAGTTTGTGAAGGTAAGGGGGGTCACACTGATATATCATTCCTGTGCTGTCCGTCCAGTTTTTCCAACTTTATGTGCATATAGCCTTATTCTACCGACAGAATTGGTCTCTGGGTCTCTCTCACTTGGCCACTCTCCTCTTCCATTATCCATAGACTTCTATGGACACATGTAGTTTGATACCTCTGTGAGCTGACAATCTTTCTTAGGCAACTACAACAAAATTCAGTAAAGATTCTAGAGTATGTGTCAGTTTAGGAGGGAAGGGGGAAAAGACTGAGATCCTTTTGAGAAAGAAGTGTTTTGTTTTGGTAAGATATACTATCTTTTCATATTCACTTTCATTATTGATTTATGCAGAGTTTGCTTGGAAAAAATATTATAGTACTTAAAAATTCCATTCATAATGGCGGCATCCAATATATTCTAAGAAATACTGCAATGTGTAGTTTTCTTGATCAGAGAAGCAGCTACAAGGAACATTCTTTCTGGCAAACCTATGGACAGCCCTTATATTTAAATGGACATATTGTAATCTGTTGTTTGTCCTGAGGTAGCACTGCTGAGAATTCATCAGGAAAACATCCTTTAATTGTCTTGTAGTCAAGGAACCCCACTAAGAATAAAGTATTGACAAAGGTGCACAACCTTTTCAAACTGTACAGTTCCGAGGTTGCCATAACAATGTCGGCACCTTACATACATGGTGGACCTTCCTACTGGTACGTTGTTATTGGCTGACCATTCTTAGACTGATTCAGCGCCTCTTGGAACCATTGATATCCTTTACAGTGCCTGATAGGTCTCAAAAGTGTCTCACACAGTGCCTGTTCCGTTAGGTCTCAAAAAGACAGGCCTCTGTTTTGTACCCTACAAATTGCTCCAATATGTATTGATGTCAGCTAAGATTCACATAGCGTCCTAATCACTTGTTTTCCGAAGTTATTAAGCATGTTGATACCATTATGTTGTTAGAAAGGATTTATACTCTCCAAAATGACAAGGTGTGATCGCCCTGGATAAGTAGATCTAATGTCAGATCTAATGTCCCAGGCCTATCATACTGCCTTCAATTATAACCTGAGGATACGATGATCGACCTATTGACCCCCACTCAGGAGCTGAGCGGCTGCCATAGCTGTGGGGATCCTGCGCTAATGCCCACACTGATCGCAGACATTAAGGCCCGTGGCACCTCAGTCAACTTTCTCCCAGCGGTGCATGGGCGCTGCCATTTTGGTGAGGATTGCCAGCACCTGGAACGAGATCCAGGGCCAGCGTTCCATTGCCATGACAGCCAGGAGCCTATTGAAGGCTCCCCTGTTTGTCTGGCTATAAAAATGCCGATGTTTTGCAGTGCATTAGCATTGTAATGCATAGCATTAGTGATTAGACCCCCTGGGGTTCAAGACCCCTAGGGGGTTTAATAAATGAAGTATATATAAAAAAAAAAAAAGAATTAAAAGTTTAAATCACCCCCCGTTCCCTAGAATACATATAAAAGTAGACAATTACTGTGAAACTCATACACATTAGGTATTCCTGTGTCCAAAAACGTCCGGTAAAAAATGGGGAAAAAAAAAAATCAATGTTGCCAAACCACCGTTTTTTCGCTGTTTTGCCTCTGATAAAATTTTGAATAAAAAGTGATCAAAGCAATAGACATTCCCCAAAATGGTATAAATAAAAAGTACATCTGGCCCCGCTAAAAAGGACGCCCTATGTATCCTTGTACACAGAAATATAAAAAAAAGTTGTGTCAGAATATGGCGACTTTTAGAAAAAATTGTTTTTTTTTTGTTTTTTTTTGCAAAGCTCTAGATTTTTGTTTAAATGTAAATAAAACTAAATATATTTGATGTCCCTGGAATCATACCGAAACATAGAATACAGGTGACACGTAATTTTGGCTGCACAGTGAACACTGTACAAACAAAGCCCGTAAGACAGTCGCATAAATGCACTTTTTTCCAGCTTCCCAGTACATTGTACAGAATAATAAATGGTACCGTTATGAAGAACAATTTGTCCCGCAAACATTAAGCCTTCATATGGCTCTGTGAATGGAAAAATAAAAAAGTTATGGGGTTTGGAAGGTGGGTAGTCTAAAATGAAAATTGAAATATGTCACCGATGGGAAGGGGTTAATGCAAATTATTTATGCCATGGTTAATTGCGTTATTGTAAGTAGTATAGATTGCTTTTATTGCTGATATACTCTGACCTCACATGTAATACAGCGGTGAAAAAAAGTATTTAGTCAGCCACAAATTGTGCAAGTTCTCCCACTTAAAAAGATGAGAGAGGCCTGTAATTGGCATCATAGGTAGACCTCAACTATGAGAGACAAAATGAGAAAACATATCTAGAAAATCACATTGTCTGATTTTTTTTAAGAATTTATTTGCAAATTATGGTGAAAAATAAGTATTTGGTCACCTACAAACAAGCAAGATTTCCGGCTCTCACAGACCTGTAACTTCTTCATTAAGAGGCTCCTCTGTCCTCCACTCATTACCTGTAGTAATGGCACCTGTTTGAAATTGTTATCAGTATAAAAGACAGCTGTCCACAACCTCAAACAGTCACACTCCAAACTCCACTATGGTGAATACCAAAGAGCTGTGGAAGGACACCAGAAACAAAATTGTAGACCTGCACCAGGCTGGGAAGACTGAATCTGCAATAGGCAAGCAGCTTGGTGTGAAGAAATCAACTGTTGGAGCAATAATTAGAAAATGGAAGACATACAAGACCACTGATAATCTCTCTCGATCAGGGGCTCCACGCAAGATCTCACCCCGTGGGGTCAAAATGATCGCAAGAATGGTGAGCATAAATCCCAGAACCACACAGGGGGACCTGGTGAATAACCTGCAGAAATCTGGGACTAACGTAACAAAGGCTACCGTCTGTAACACACTACGCCGCCAGGGACTCAGATCCTGCAGTGCCAGATGTGTCCCCCTGCTTAAGCCAGTACATATCTGGGCCCGTCTGAAGTTTGCTAGAGAGCATTTGTATGTTCCAGAAGAGTATTGTGAGAATGTCATATGGTCAGATGAAACCAAAGTAGAACTGTTTGGTAGAAACACAACTCGTCGTGTTTGGAGGAGAGTGAATGCTGAGTTGCATCCAAAGAACACCATACCTACTGTGATGCATGGGGGTGGAAACATCATGCTTTGGGGCTGTTTCTCTGCAAAGTGACCAGGACTACTGATCCGTGCACATGAAAGAATGAATGGGGCCATGTATCGTGAGATTTTAAGTGCAAACCTCCTTCCATCAGCAAGGGCATTGAAGATGAAACGTGGCTGGGTCTTTCAGCATGACAATGATCCCAAGCACACCGCCAGGGCAACGAAGGAGTGGCTTCGTAACAAGCATTTCAAGGTCCTGGAGTGGCCTAGCCAGTCTCCAGATCTCAACCCCATAGAAAACCTTTGGAGGGAGTTGAAAGTCCGTGTTGCCCAGCGACAGCCCCAAAACATCACAGCTCTAGAGGAGATCTGCATGGAGGAATGGGCCAACATACCAGCAACAGTGTGTGCCAACCTTGTGCAGACTTACAGAAAATGTTTGACCTCTGTCATTGCCAACAAAGGATATATAACAAAGTATTGAGATGAACTTTTATTATTGACCAAATACTTATTTTCCACCATAATTTGTAAATAAATTCTATAAAAATCTGACAATGTGATTTTCTGTATATGTTTTCTCATTTTGTCTCTCATAGTTGAGGTCCACCTATGATGTCAATTACAGGCCTCTCTCATCTTTTTAAGTGGGAGAACTTACACAATTGGTGGCTGACTAAATACTTTTTTTCCCCACTGTATGTATCTTTAGTATGTTTCCTTCCATATGACAGCAGCGACAAGACACATGGAGTCTTTATTTGCAAGTGTCTTATATGTGCTCATTTGTACATTGTTTACAGATTATGATATCTGCTTTCTTCTGTATTTTTGCATATTACGATGGTTTTTTTCTCTTTGCAATTCAATAAATTATTTTTGAAATGAAAAAACTGTACAGTTACAGGTGGCTACCACACTGCTGCATTACTGTTATATCATTATTAAAACAAATGGGCTTTTATATAGTTTTCAGGTGTCTGAATAATTTTATCCTGTTAAGCAATATGAAGCTCAGTCTATGAATCAGTGTTTGCTACTATACCCTTCTTATTGGTGTTGAGTATACTTACATCTCTGTAATATATATAGATCACCTGATCAACAGTGAATCATACATGACAATCGGGCTTTACTATTCTCTAAACAAAGGGAGTTCCTGTTATCAGGAATGGATTTGCTATTTTAAGTCCTCAGATGTGGGAACATTAATTTTCTTCTGTTATCTATGCCTTATCTCAGGCACATTAAACAAGGAATTCACTTTTTTGCATTTTTGTCTTGTAAAAAGCTTTGATAAATTCTACATAGCCATTTAAATTCCTTACATATTTACTGTTATCTACATTGATCTATTTCTATGTTATATATACAAACCAGACTATTTGAGGAGAAATGCAATGTATTACTATTGATAGTATGTAGTTTTTATTATACAGTTTAATTTTTTCTGTGCCTATTCCCAGGATTGATGGGGTTTCAGAGTTTAGATACCCATAAAATGATGTCATACCCTACTGTTATGTCACCATTTTCTGCCATTGGAATTAGTTTAGTAGACGAGTTGCACCACTTCTTTGAAATGCTCTATCCCAGACTATCAGATTAACCCCCAATTTCCACAGCTTCAAGCGTAAACTAGAGACATATCTTTTCAGAAAGGCCTATCACAACTCCTAATGTAAACCCTTCCGTAGTTAGAATCCCTAAAACGTACCATCCTCTGTTTATGCTCCAACATTACCTCACAGGATATGATGCCGTATCAGACTAACTTTATATGTCCAGGCACCATCTGCATGTTAAAGGACACGATTGGTGACGGCTCATACAGCTTATATATGTGTAATGACAGTAACCTCTATTACAAAATTGTCTGACATTGTATAAGCAATGCTACGTCTGTTGCCGCCCCTGCTACCTCTTGTGTCACCCCCTCTACCTCATAGATTGTAAGCTCTTGCGAGCAGGGTCCTCAGTCCCAGTGTGTGAATTGACTATTTCTTTGTAATGTATCTTTTTTGTCAGTACTTGAACCCTACAAATTGTACAGTGCTGCAGAATATGTTGGCGCTATATAAATAAAAATTATTATTATTATTATTATTATTATTATTATTATATTATTAAGTCCCAAAAACTAAATGTGTGAGCGTAGGCAGCAATTTTTATTTCATCTTTGCTGAGAAGTACTTAAAGTGTAGCCTCCAATTATAAAATAGCTTTTAGGCTGAGTTGTTTCTTACATAGAAGTCTAAGGAAAGGGAAGGGGGAGGAAGAGGGTGCTGGAAAATACAAACACATACTGTATCTGCTAGGCTCTTCTACACTATGAGTGAAAGAGCTCTTTCAAGTTGTCTCTACCACTCCACAGAATGAGGCGATAAGTCCATAAAGTCGTTATAAGGCGCCCCCTCCATAGACTTTGGTCTGTGAGGCTGAGGACAGCCTAATAAGTAGAGAAGGAAACCTATTTCTTTAATAAGATATATTATAAAGTTTCTTATATTCATCCGTACTTTTCATTTATGAAAAGTGGTTTTATAAGTGACGGTACACTTTAAAATTGTACCAGATTAAGGAATGAAGACCTCACCAACTTGTCGTTACTGCTGCTTCTGTAGTGGGCATGTCCTTGTTGTTTCATCTTGGTGCCTCTTGTGATGTTCAAGTCCTTAAAGGAGTTGTATGGTTATGGACACTTATCCCCTATCCACAGGACTTCCGGGAATGTAATCTCCAGCATTACCTGGATCCCCATAGAAGTGAATGCAAACACACTGGTGCTCCATTCACAAAGAGGCTTTAGTGGGACTTTTGGTACCCCGTTCTCCTGATCACTTGGGGACCCAGCGATCAGACAATTATGCCCTGGCACAACCCGTTTAACTTTGACAACTACTGTATGTACAAAAGTCTAAAATGATTGAACCAATATCAAATGTAAACTATGTAACAAAACCTAATAAATAAAAAAACCTTATAACACATTCCTAGGAATACTTCTTTGCCAAGGGAAGTCTTCAAAGAGGAGATGCGTTTTCCCAGCCCTTACTTATACTGACCCAGCTCATCTTGGCTATTTGTAATTGTATCACAAGATCCCTTTCACCTAATCAACGGCTCTAAAAAGCCTCATGTGACATACACTACTGGATGATCAAGTGATATACCATGCTTGTGAAACGTGGGGGAGCTCTGGGTTTTAAATCCTACAAATGGTATTCAAATGTCAGTAGTATTCTCAGAGGTGTAACTAGAATCTCCTGGGCCCTGCTGCAAAATCTGTAAGAGGGCCCCCACTTACCATATGTTATGTATAATACTGGTGTCTTATTATATTGTAGAGAGGCCTCGGAGAGGCAGTTGCTACCTCTGCACCCCCTATAGCTATGCCCCATAGCAAGTTTGGCCAAGCATGCATGTTTTCTGATTGGGGAGGTGGGAGTAAGCTGCTGCCAGACGCCTCTTGTACCAGCCTATCTCCACTGAGAACAAAAGGATTGGACATGTTGAAACCTAACCTAGTGAGAAAGTCAGGACATCTCATACACCATATACTGTATGGTCAACCAGTCTCATGGAAATAAGCGGGTGTGGTAGACTGTAATCTATGCATGCCAGAGGCGTAGCTAGGTGTTCAGCACAGACATGTCCAACTGGGTCCCCAACTTAGGTATTCTGATTATTATCACTATACGATGACTGTATAGTGGTATATTTTGGCTCTACACAGGGCTCTGCAGACCATTTAGGTGAATACAGGGCAGTAACATTTAGTGACTTACAGGTGACATCTCTGACTAATCAGTCACATTCCCCGTCTCTTTCATCTGGACCGCCATGACCATATATTCCAGTCTCTGTAAAGTTTGCAGCACAGACATCTTTGGCTACTTACTTTTCCAGGCACCTGACCCACATTGTCCTCACCTGCACAACCATCCTGCTGCTACCCCAATTATAAAATATATAATATAACCCCCCCATAATGAATAATACCCCCAAGTGCATCTTTAAATTAATAACTCCCTGTGTACCCACTTTAAATAGTGCCCCTTATTAATAATGCCCCAGACATTTCCTAATTAAAAGGTAAACAAAAGGTAAAAAAAAATTAGTGGAGTTCCAATACCCGGGACCCCCAGGATCAGCTGTTTGAATGAACCCATGGTACCCATGTAAGCGCTGTGACCCCTTCTCTGTTTACATAGTTTCATTCATTTCATAGCGGCCATGTAATGTAACTACAGCCTTGTCTTATACACGTCTATGTGACAAGGCTGGAATTACATCACACGTTCACTATAAACAGGCAATGTGTGATATAAACAGATGCCATAGCCCCTTCATACTGTACAGCTGATCAGTGGGGAATCGCTTATCTCTTATTGATGATCTATTCTGAGGATAGATCATCAATAAAAATGAGCGGGAAAACTCCTTAAGGCTAAGGCCCCACGTGGCGTCCCGCAGTGTTTCGCATCACGTTTCACAGAAAGTTTGCAGAGGTTTCCTCTGCGGACTTTCTGCTTCAATTATATCTAAACCACCGGCATTTCCATAGGTATCCTATACGATTTCCGAAACCGCAACTGTTTTGGAAAACGCAGCGTGTCTGCTGCGTGTATTTTACCGCAAAGTGGGGATGGGATGGGGCTCCACGTGGCGAAAACGCCACAGGAAGAAAAAAAAACGGCATTTTACAGTTCCTGCAAAAGTCGATGAGATTCTAGCAAATCCCATCCACATATTGAGGTTTTGGAAATCGCAGCATTTCAATTATACGGTTTCCCTATAGGTATAATGGAAGCAGAAACTCCACAGAGGAAACTTCTGTGAACCTTCTGTGAAAAGCACTGAGGGAAAAACCACAATGCATTACTGCCGCGGTTTTTCCTGCAGTGCTTTTTTGCTGCGGCTCGCTACGTGGGGCCTTAGTCTTAATAAAGCCCAAGTGCCACCTTAATTAAATTAATTGCCCCCTCATATTATGTTCCTGATTCCCCCTGACATAAACACTGCACCTCTAATGACCCCTTATATCAATGACCACCCCCTTATGTTCATAATGCCTCCTAATATAAATGATGCCCCCTAATATAAAAATAACTTCCCCCCCCTTGTATTCATAATGCCCCCCAATAACCCTTTTATAAATGACCCCCCCCTTATGTTCATAATGCCCCCTCCCTTATAGTTATAATTCCCACTCCTAACAACCCCTTATACTATTAAAATACCCACAACTAAGCTGCCTCCTCCCTGTCCATGCACAGGATGTCAGTGTCTCAGCGCAGGAGGTGTGATGTTGTGACGTCATCGCGCCCGCCTGTGCCTAGAAGCAGACGTCTGTTTGTTTTCTCGTTGACTTGTAAACCGCAGGCCTCATGTGGCTTGCGGTTTACAAGACAGCCAAGTTGCAGGAAGCATTTTAACTAGATCGGTGTCTGCAGACACTGATTTAGTTAAAAGTAAAATATGTATTAATGGCGGCCCCGGGGTGGGCCCCACAGAGTCAGTGGGCCCGAGGCAGCTGCCCCTTCTGTCCCCCCGCTAGCTATGCCACTGATGCATGCCGTGTAAATTTGGCAACCCCTACCCTATCTGGAATGGTCATTGCAGCCAGCACGTAGAAGTTGTAACTTGAATTTATATTCTGGCTAAGATTAGATGGTATAAATGCAGCATAAACTGCTCTTTTATCCAAGTCGATTTAGCTATTCAGTTTTTGTGGATAAAAGACACTTAGAAATCACAGAGAAAGCCCTAGTGTCTGCTGTCAGCTTCTCTGAATGCACCTGCATACATTTTTCCTGACTAAGACAGCCGATAGAGTTAAAAGCTTCCGTTTCCAACTGATCTACAGGGACATGCTTATGTCTTTGACCTAAGTAAACCACTTCTGTAGGTGTTAATCCCTTGGAAAGCTGTGAACTCCCAGGTTATTGACTGAGATGCTGAGTGATTATTGGGGTAGGCTGAATCCTAATGAACCCTGCTTGGCAAATGCATCTCCTTACTATTGGCACGGGATTTTCTTTCTAAAGCTCAGACATGTCATCATTGCTTTAAGAGGAATTTTTGTAGGGGATCTTAAAGAAATCACATGGCTGAACATCATGTGAAAAGTACCTAAATCCCTTGTTGCAGACAGTGTGATTTGTTTCCTGAAAGCCTCTGTATAATTTTCCCCTTTAAGGGAATAAATGAGTATTGTAAACCTGGCTATTGACACACAGATGGATTGTCTTCTGGGAAATGCACTTAATCTTGTGATGCCGCACAAGACCCTGGGCAGGTGGCAAGCAACTGTGTAATGTGATGAAGGTCAGAGACAGGCAAACCACTTGCTTGAACTGTGATCTGAGGCAGAAATGAGCCAGCTGTCATAAAAGGCATTGTTACAGTACAGTACAACACATTTCAGCCCAACCAACTGTTTCAGTCATATGGGCTTTTTATAATCAATTGCAGCTATTTCTAGTTTCTGGCATCGCTAACACAGTGCATAGGATGTATAAAGGTATTTATAAGCTACCTATAAAGGGGATATACAGTACAGACCAAAAGTTTGGACACACCTTCTCATTTCAAGAGTTTTCTGTATTTTCATGACTATAAAAATTGTAGATTCACACTGAAGGCATCAAAACTATGAATTAACACGTGGAATTATATACTTAACAAAAAAGTGTGAAACAACTGAAAATATGTCTTATATTCTAGGTTCTTCAAAGTAGCCACCTTTTGCTTTGATTACTGCTTTGCATACTCTTGGCATTCTCTTGATGAGCTTCAAGAGGTAGTCACCTGAAATGGTTTTCACTTCACAGGTGTGCCCTGTCAGGTTTAATAAGTGGGATTTCTTGCCTTATAAATGGGGTTGGGACCATCAGTTGTGTTGTTCAGAAGTCAGGTGGATACACAGCTGATAGTCCTACTGAATGTAGTGTTAGAATTTGTATTATGGCAAGAAAAAAGCAGCTAAGTAAAGAAAAACGAGTGGCCATCATTACTTTAAGAAATGAAGGTCAGTCAGTCCGAAAAATTGGGAAAACTTTGAAAGTGTCCCCAAGTGCAGTGGCCAAAACCATCAAGCGCTACAAAGAAACTGGCTCACATGAGGACCTCCCCAGGAAAGGAAGATCAAGAGTCACCTCTGCTGCGGAGGATAAGTTCATCCGAGTCACCAGCCTCAGAAATCGCAGGTTAACAGCAGCTCAGACTAGAGACCAGGTCAATGCCACACAGAGTTCTAGCAGCAGACACATTTCTACAACAACTGTTAAGAGGAGACTGTGTGCAGCAGGCCTTCATGGTAAAATAGCTGCTAGGAAACCACTGCTAAGGACAGGCAACAAGCAGAAGAGACTTGTTTGGGCTAAAGAACACAAGGAATGGACATTAGACCTGTGGAAATCTGTGCTTTGGTCTCATGAGTCCAAATTTGAGATCTTTGGTTCCAACCACCGTGTCTTTGTGCGACGCAGAAAAGGTGAACGAATGGACTCTACATGCCTGGTTCCCACCGTGAAGCATGGAGGAGGAGGTGTGATGGTGTGGGGGTGCTTTGCTGGTGACACTGTTGGGGATTTATTCAAAATTGAAGGAACACTGAACCAGCATGGTTACCACAGCATCTTGCAGCGGCATGCTATTCCATCCGGTTTGCGTTTAGTTGGACCATCATTTATTTTTCAACAGGACAATGACCCCAAACACACCTCCAGACTGTGTAAGGGCTATTTGACCAAGAAGGAGAGTGATGGGGTGCTACGCCAGATGACCTGGCCTCCACAGTCACCAGACCTGAACCCAATCGAGATGATTTGGGGTTTGCTGGACCGCAGAGTGAAGGCAAAAGGGCCAACAAGTGCTAAGCATCTCTGGGAACTCCTTCAAGACTGTTGGAAGACCATTTCAGGTGATTACCTCTTGAAGCTCATCAAGAGAATGCCAAGAGTGTGCAAAGCAGTAATCAAAGCAAAAGGTGGCTACTTTGATGAACCTAGAAAATAAGACATATTTTCAGTTGTTTCACACTTTTTTGTTAAGTATATAATTCCACATGTGTTAATTCATAGTTTTGATGCCTTCAGTGTGAATCTACAATTGTTATAGTCATGAAAATACAGAAAACTCTTGGAATGAGAAGGTGTGTCCAAACTTTTGGTCTGTACTGTATATATATATATATATATATATATATACATACACAGTGCTGGCCAAAAGTATTGGCACCCCTGAAATTCTGTCAGATAATACTCAATTTCTTCCAGAAAATGATTGCAATCACAAATGCTTTGGTAATAATATCTTCATTTAATTTGTCTTCAATGGAAAACCACAAAAAGAATTGTCAGAAAGCCAAATTGGATATAATTCCACACCAAACATAAAAAAAGAGGGTGGACAAAAGTATTGGCACCTTTTGAAAAATCATGTGATGCTTCTCTAATTTGTGTAATTAACAGCACCTGTTACTTACCTGTGGCACATAACAGGTGGTGGCAATAACTAAATCACACTTGCAGCCAGTTGAAATGGATTAAAGTTGACTCAACCTCTGTCCTGTGTCCTTGTGTGTACCACATTGAGCATGGAGAAAAGAAAGAAGACCAAAGAACTGCCTGAGGACTTGAGAAGCAAAATTGTGTGGAAGCATGAGCAATCTCAAGGCTACAAGTCCATCTCCAAAGACCTGAATGTTTCTGTGTCTACCGTGCGCAGTGTCATCAAGAAGTTTAAAGCCCATGGCACTGTGGCTAACCTCCCTAGATGTGGACGGAAAAGAAAAATTGACGAGAGATTTCAACGAAAGATTGTGCGGATGGTGGCTAAAGAACCTCGACTAACATCCAAACAAGTTCTAGCTGCCCTGCAGTCTGAGGGTACAACAGTGTCAACCCGTACTATTCGTCGGCGTCTGAATGAAAATGGACTCTATGGTAGGATACCCAGGAAGACCCCACTTCTGACCCAGAGACATAAAAAAGCCAGGCTGGAGTTTGCCAAAACTTACCTGAGAAAGCCAAAAACTTTTTGGAAGAATGTTCTCTGGTCAGATGAGACAAAAGTAGAGCTTTTTGGGAAAAGGCATCAACATAGAATTTACAGGAAAAAAAAGAGGGCTTCAAAGAAAAGAACACGGTCCCTACAGTCAAACATGGCGGAGGTTCCCTGATGTTTTGGGGTTGCTTTGCTGCCTCTGGCACTGGACTGCTTGACCGTGTGCATGGCATTATGAAGTCTGAAGACTACCAACAAATTTTGCAGCATAATGTAGGGCCCAGTGTGAGAAAGCTGGGTCTCCCTCAGAGGTCATGGGTCTTCCAGCAGGACAATGACCCAAAACACACTTCAAAAAGCACTAGAAAATGGTTTGAGAGAAAGCACTGGAGACTTCTAAAGTGGCCAGCAATGAGTCCAGACCTGAATCCCATAGAACACCTGTGGAGAGATCTCAAAATGGCAGATTGGAGAAGGCACCCTTCAAATCTCAGGGACCTGGAGAAATTTGCCAAAGAAGAATAGTCTAAAATTCCAGCAGAGCATTGTAAGAAACTCATTGATGGTTACCGGAAGCGGTTGTTCGCAGTTATTTTGTCTAAAGGTTGTGCTACCAAGTATTAGGCTGAGGGTGCCAATACTTTTGTCCGGCCCATTTTTGGAGTTTTGTGTAAAATGATCAATGATTTGACTTTTTTTTTCATAATCTTTTGTGTTTTTTCATTGCAAGCAAAATAAATGAAGATATTATTACCAAAGCACTTGTGATTGCAATCATTTTCTGGAATACCTCGTACATTCGCGAGGTTAGGGTCCAGAACCGTTCGCGGATCGCGAGGAATCGCGAATGTTTGGTACAAGCGCTTAGAAGCGCTTACAATGCCAGTTTCTAATGTTTAACCCCTAAATATCAATAAACTTTACCCTACAGTACTGTACAGTATACTAAAGTATACTAAATATACTAAGTATATACTAAAGTATACTAAAGTATACTGTACAGTACTGTATATTAATACATTCATTCATTTTTCTTATACACTCACAGTAAAATGAAACTAATTACCGGGTACGTAACGAACAGGACGCTACTACCCAATAGCGAAGGTGTTTTTTTTTTTTTTTAAATTTCACAGATCTGAGAAAAAAGAGCAAAATCTATATATGTTAGTTGGCAAAAAAAATATCGCGAATCTGTGACTTCGCAGATTCGGAAACGCGAGTGTATGAGGTATTACTGTATATATATACAGTACAGACCAAAAGTTTGGACACACCTTCTCATTCCAAGAGTTTTCTGTATTTTCATGACTATAAAAATTGTAGATTCACACTGAAGGCATCAAAACTATGAATTAACACATGTGGAATTATATACTTAACAAAAAAGTGTGAAAGAACTGAAAATATGTCTTATATTCTAGGTTCTTCAAAGTAGCCACCTTTTGCTTTGATTACTGCTTTGCACACTCTTGGCATTCTCTTGATGAGCTTCAAGAGGTAGTCCCAAAGCCCAACAAATGATGCTAGGCTGTAAGGCCCGCCTTTCTGACAGTGGGGAGATATCGATGTGCATAACGGGAAAGATGACAGTGTGCTAAATTCAATAATACCGCACATCTATGAGGACATGAAAGGTCCTCTTTAAAGCATACCTTCAATTCTAAAAAAAAATTCAGAAATGAGTAGTACATGCCAAAATAATAAACTTTGTATTGTATTATATTGTATCTTATTTAAGAATTATGTTGCCTTCTCCATTATTGAAGCTGAGTTACTTTTTACATATTAGTATAGAGAAGGGAGGGGTAGAAGGAGGCTTCTGAAAGACACACACAGATAACTGCTCATACTTCACTCTGCTATTCTGTGATTAAGTGGAGCTCTCTTAATACTGCTATGCTAAAGAGAAGAGGCAATAAATCAATTAACATCCTCCTCATCTCCCTTCCATCTCTATAGAGCTATGTTAGTGAGCAGGATACGGCTATGGATTCTATATAAACAGGCTGATAAAGAGGAAGAAAGCAGCTGACGCTAGTGTCACCTAACCATTGTCCTGGTCCATTGGGGGACCAGAACAACGGAACAGTGGACTTCAAAAAAAACAAACAAACAAAAAAAAAAAAACGGTTACACACAGAATCGATTGGTCACTTTCAAACAGAAACCAGCAGAGGAAAAAGTCCTCCGTGCAGGACTTTTACCTTTGCCGATTTCGTGCAGACACTGTGTGAAGATGTGAACATATCCTTAATAAGTGGAAAAAGAAACAGATTTCCTTATTAAGATATCTTACAATCTTATAATCACATGTATCACATTCCTTTATTAAAAGTTGTTTATAACCAGAGGAACGCTTTAAAGGGGTTGTCCAATGTAATGAACATTTCTTTAGTTGTTTGTCAAAATGTAAAATAATAAAAGTTAGGAACAAACACTAATTCTGAATAGTGCCGCATTGGCCTGATTTCAGACCCCATCTCCTGGTCCAGGAACATTCACTTCTGTGCTTATGTCTGACACAAGTAAGGAACTTTGCCTGTCTATGCAAGTGAGGTGTATGAAGGAGCTGGCTGTCTAGCGCAGTTCATTAGCTAAGACAATCCCCTTCTCTGTTTCTGATATAACTCTGATGGTGGGGATGACTTAGCCCTCTTCAAATATGTTACTGACACAGAGAGGCAGGGAATCTCCTTGACTGTGTTGCAACTAATGTGGATGTGGGGGTTCTTGGACCAGGAAAGAAGGGGTCTGAAATTCTGAATTATATTTATGAACCAGGAAGAAAGCTCAGAATGAGTACTATAATTCTGTATAGCAAAATGTGTAAGAGTATATTCACACATGACAAATTTGTTATTAGAAAATTCTGCAAGTGTTCCATGCATCTGAATAGGGTTTCTAAACATCCATGTACACGTGGACAAAATTGTTGGTACCCCTCGTTTAATGAAAGAAAAACCCACTTGTCAGATTCACAGAAATAACTTGAATCTGACAAAAGTAATAATATATAAAAATACTATGAAAATGAACAAATGAAAGTCAGACATTGCTTTTCAACCAGGCTTCAACAGAATAAAAAAAAAAAAGAAAACTCATGAAACAGGCCTGGACAGAAATGATGGCACCCTTAACTTAATATTTTGTTGAACAACCTTTTGAGGCAATCACTGCAATCAAACGATTCCTGTAACTGTCAATGAGACTTCTTCACCTCTCAACAGGTATTTTGGCCCACTCCTCATGAGCAAACTGCTCCAGTTGTCTCGGGTTTGAAGGGTGCCTTCTCCAGACGGCATGTTTCAGCTCCTTCCAAAGATGTTCAATAGGATTTAGGTCAGGGCTCATAGAAGGCCACTTCAGAATAGTCCAATGTTTTCCTCTTAGCCATTCTTGGGTGTTTTTTGCTGTGTGTTTTGGGTCATTATCCTGTTGCAAGACCCATGACCTGCGACTGAGACCAAGCTTTCTGACACTGGGCAGCACATTTCTCTCTAGAATCCCTTGATAGTCTTGAGATTTCATTGTATCCTGCACAGATTCAAGACACCCTGTGCAGATACAGCAAAGCAGCCCCAGAACATAACAGAGCCTCCTCCATGTTTCACAGTAGGGACAGTGTTCTTTTCAAGATATGCTTCATTTTTCCGTTTGTGAACATAGAGCTGATGTGCCTTGCCAAAAATTTCGATATTTGTCTCATCTGTCCATAGGACATTCTCCCAGAAGCTTTGTGGCTTGTCAACATGTAGTTTGGCAAATTCCAGTCTGGCTTTTTTAAGTTATTTTTGTGACCATTGTGGGTTTTTCTTTCATTAAACGAGGGGTACCAACAATTTTGTCCGCGTGTATAATTGCTGCAGAAATAGACAAATGCAGATGTGGATTTGCAGTTGTAGACATGTTTGCCGCAAATCTACCTTGTGTGAATATACCCTTAGGGGGCGTTCACACTACCATTGGTGACCGTCAGTAGTGTCCGTAGCTATTAAACCTTACAAGATTTTAGCATCGGACACTAGCTGAACCGTCAGAAATCCGTTAAAATTTCCATTCATTTCAATGGGTTTTTATATTGTGTCCGTTAGTGTCCATTTGTGTCTGTTTACACCCAATCCGTCAGAAGTCGTTTTTTTTTCCGCGGACAAAAAATCCTACATGCAGGACTTTTTTTGTCCGTTTGGAAAAACGGATTCTTGATGGACAGCAAGTGTCCGTTATTTTTTTAATTTTGAAGTCTATGGGTAACGGACTTATAACGTACAGTAACTGATAGCCATCAGTTACTGTCCGTTATTTTATGTCCGTTTTTTTCTGCGCATGCTCAGAAAGCTGAAACAAAACAAAAAAAAAAACGGACAGTGTTAAAAAATGGACAATAACTGATGCTAATGTGTCCGTTTTTTTAACTGATCCATTAATTGGATCAGTCAAAAAAACGGACACATTAACATTAGTTAATGTCCGTTAATGTCTGTTATGATAGGTGTCCATTTCATTTTTTTTTTTTGTTAACGGACACCTTCATAACGGAATCCAACGGTAGTGTGAACCCTGCCTTACAATATATGAAAATACAGCAGGGCAATGGGTGTATAAAGCAGAACTATATGTTTACATGTACCAGCATTAGCATTGCTGCATTATCAGGTGCTGTAGTATCAGATTGTACTGTGTGTAACTTCAGCATAAAGTGGAGATGATAAAAGAAAGGAATAATGATTAGATTGTACAGTGCCTTTGGGGCATTTTATTGTTAATTCTTAGCCCAGTCAGTCACCGTGCATAGCGGTCACATTCGATAAGAGCACTCCTAAATGTTACAGTCATCAGCTATTACAGCGCAGGCCAGGAGTGCGTTATGAATAACACATAATTCCAGGACTTGATGCTGTTACTTTCTAGAAACCTTCCCTTCTCCATTAGATGTTATATTAATGAGAATATAAATGGTTACACAAAACTATTCAGCTGTATTACAGTTATTTGAGTATAATAAAGCATCTTTGGTGAAGCGCGGTCCCCACACCTCATTTTTTGGGAGATTCTCCTACCAATCCACTACCTGTATACCGTCTGGATCCAGGAGATTCTGACGCCTAGAGGTTCACATATACCAAAACATACTCTGGATCCATCCACTGTGTTAGTTGTGGGCCAGCACAACTTGAAAAGGTGAGAACCCACCTATATTAACATCCATAATATCTAACTATCCTGGTTGTGAGATCACCAATTGAAGGGGTACTGTTTACCATCAGACCCAGCCAGTTGAACACTCACTATAATATAGACCAGTGATTTTGTGCTACTTAGTGGCTTTCTACCATACTTTCAGTGAATGATCCTTGTTGTTTCTCCAATCATTTGACTACCTCCTGTTCTCAACACAATTATCTATGTACAACCTATTTTTTAAGCAATATCACGCTATGTGCCGCTCGGCGTTGTTGTTTTTATTTTTGTTTTGAAGTTTACAGTAGAGGTAGACATGATTGATTGAAACCATAGGCTGCTGGCTTGTCGAAATGGTTATTGTGATATTTTGCTCAATTTTTGTTTCAATTACATTATGAAGAATATTAAAAAATGTTTTTTTTTCCTTTTTGTTATTCACTTGTTTGGTACAAACACTAGGGGGTAATGCAATCTATTCATGAGAGTGCTGCACATCACATTCATCTTCCCTGCGTACAGGTGATGCAGTCAATTTTTACACTTAGGGATCGGAAATGTTTTCACATAAATTTTTGTTGGCAAATAATGGTTTGTGTGATTATTTGATTTTAGCATTATGTTATACTATACATCACAATATATGCAGAAGTATAATCATACCATCACTTGTATATATACAAATATAGTGAAAATCTGAGTTGTCCATTGTATTTATTCTTTAGGGATCCTGCACTAGACTTTGAAGTGCATTATTTTCTGTCCCTATCATTCTGAGAAAGCACATGCTACTTGGTAGGAGTTACAGGACTTGATCTCCTCTACTTGTCTGTATTGGATTGTGATGTGGCTTTCTTCTGCACCACAATCTAAGCACATGTTAATATAAGCAGTTTATACTGTGATTTGTGTGCGGTTCAGGTTATGTTAGTTAGAATTTAAAGATCTGTTTCAATCATTTTTTTAATAATAAAAAGTTCAATAACTTTAATAAGTTTTATTTCAGTCAATTTGTGATATGGCACAGAGACATGTTACCTGTTCCCATTGATGGTGGTATTGGTGGTGCATGCGTACCAGTCTTCACTGCTCTAGCTTTACTTCTTATGCTTTGTATATGATGGGTTAAGCGCTATATATGTAACACTGGCACTCTACATTCGTCAGTGTACTATTTCTCCCCTACAGACACAGCCGCCAGGTTACCTCTGCTACACACTGTGCAGTTCATAGCTCTCCATTCTACCATGTGCTTCCTCCTGCTGCTGATGCACGCACTTCCTCCTTGCAACTTGAAGGCTAGCATGCACAACTGTGAGCCTTCCTTAGTCACCCCTGTCGGCCTGTGTGTATGAAGAGCTGTTTCATCAGCCATACCTTGCCTGAGCAATATAGGATCACATTTTAGCTTGTTTCTGCAAGGATATCTGCTGGTTTATTCTGTGTTTTGACCTTTGGCCTGTTTCTTGACTCCGTATATGTCTGCTCTACCTGTTCCTGTTCTTGACTTGTCCTGACTCCACTCCAGTCTGCTCATCTTGATCTGTCTGAAACTTGTTAAGAACTCCATGGCCTGCACTACATTCTGACTGCCCCATCTTTGCTGCACACCATTATATCAGCGGCCACCTACATCGGGACCACTCTAAGAGGAAGCAACCTGGTAGTCTCACTGCAACGAAGTTCAGATCCTTTTACAGGAGTTAAAGGGTGAATATCAGGGAGGCTACGTAGATAATGCCCTTGTGAGTGTCAATTGGCAGGGTGGCACAGTGGGTCCACATGCTGCTGTTCGTTACAATATACAGTGTAAAGCTAAAAACCTTTTTAGTAGATCACAGTTTGCCACCTTAGATGATTGCCTGTGGTTACTCATTCTGTACATGTATTGTATGCTAGTCGTTTGACCAGCACAGGATTTTCCTTTAGAAAGCCCACTAAAGTTTAGGATACATAAACTTTAAAACAACTTTAGATTTTCTGCCAGCAATTTGTCATTAATCAACATTGTAATTTACTTTATTTACACATTTTGGCTCCTTTTTGTAAAATTCTGCAATGAAATCCATTTTCTGTTCCTTCTGTAGTATTATTTTCTTTGTTTCCCTATTTTCCAGCAGTATGGGGGAGTACTGGTATGATACAGCGAAGCTGAATTTTAGAGGGTCACTTCAAACACATACAGATGTAGTCAAACCTCGGCAGTTGGTTAAACTGCTGCAGCGCTATAGCTTGTCATGGCAGACAACAAATATAATGAAAAGTCATTGAAAAATGTTTTTCCAATTTTCATTTCATCCACTTTTCATTGGTTTTTGTTGTCTTTTGTGATAAGATATCACACTGCAGCAGGAACCAATTGCAGAAGTTTTGGTTAACTCTGCTACATCTGTATATCTCAAGCATTGAAAAACATAGAACTGTGGTTCTAGTGTCATATGAGAGATACTATTCTTGTCTCATGTGATCCAGCAGGCACTTGTCAGCTATTCTATGGATAGATGGTAAGTTGTGATTATGGGACAATTCCTTTAATAACCAACGTTGTAGATCAACCGGTTATTGCAGATCCCTCCAGTGCCACATGTTTGGTTCAGAGGGACATGTATGCTGTTTTGTTAGAATAGGGTAAAGGAACTGTTGCCAGGGACCTCTGGTGTTACTTATCTCAATGACAAACAATAGGATAAGACAGCCAGGCTGATGCTTGTTTTTCTCAATGGCAGCCATTGGAGGGCATTTTCCCAGGCCTGTCATTGTTTGCAAATCCCCTCCAGAGTAGTCAGCATCTCCCAACAAAACTCATATACACTGAGGCAGCTGGAAAAAGATTGGTCGCTATGAGCTACACGGATTTTTACACTTCTTTCATAAGTGTCCGTCATTTTCCTTGAGTGGCATATGAAGAAAGCATGAAATTCAATTAGTGTGCACACAGGATATCTCAGAGAACTTCTTGATGGGGCATTTCTGCTCTGCACATTCATTAGTTATGTCTACTCTTCGGATTAAGTTATGTTGGCTGATCAAGTTTGGAGGAGAATATAGAATTCAGTGCGTTCATCCCAAATGCACATCCATCATTTCAGTCCATCATCATAACTTATTATCCCCGTACTTCAAGATGTCAAGTGCATTTCTTTTCACAGGTTTTACTTAATGTTCTTGGCAAACCGGATCAGTATGCTCATCTTCCATATTACATCATGTGTGCTTAGAGGTTTCATGTAGTTGCAGTTTTTATTAACAGCTGACAATTGTGTCATTATGTGTTCTACATTAATATAACACACTGTGTAGCCTGTACACAAATTCTGTGCGACTGACATTAGATTCAACACTAATATTTTCTCTAGATGATAAAATTACAATTCTGAGACTAATTCATGAATAGTATTATCTGTTTTCTTTTACATTCAGCTTTCTGACATCTAAACTCATGTTGTAGCACTGAGGATCCTCATCTTAATCCTGCTACCCCTTTGACATTCGGCTGCTGCAGCAGGTGTTGTGTCTCTGTCTTGTTTGTGTCTATTTGTTTGTCTCCTGTTAAAGAGCCAGGTGTTCTGGATTACCCTCAATGTTCAGCCTTCTACCTTTGAGCTAGAGATGTATTTCTAGTCCTCCAGAGGTCATGTATAAGAACTGTCAAGAGATATGACAAGATTTTCCTCACCAGACTCCCATCTGGTGAGAAAAATCTTGTCACTTTCTTGAATTGTTTCACTATTAGTAATGCATTTTATAAAAGGTATATGACTGTCTATTGTTAACAGTCCCTTTGTTAACACCCCCCCCCCCCCATAAGCTGGTCCCACATCTGCAAGGGAATCTGGCAGCAAGTGATCACTTTTCCTGCAGCAACATCACCACAAAATAAAGCATTATATGTATCCCAGTATCAATAGGCTATCCATGTACCAAACAGATGTGTTGGTTGCTATTTAGAATAGAGACTGCTAACTCAAAATTCCTTAATGGGGTTGTCCATGACCCAGCAAAGTTGCACACTGATGACCTATCCACAGAATAGGTCATCAGTATCAGGTCTGTCAGAGTCCAACACCTGGACCCTGAGCCGTTCGGCTGTTTTGGTCGCTGGGAGCCATATATGGTGTTCATATGGTATTCAGCTGTATTGAGCTGTTCCCTCCTATTCAAGTGAATGGAAGCAGAGCAGAAGTTCCAGGCTCCACCACTACAGTCTACAGTCTGGAAACTGTATTCAGTGTACAGAGCTACATACACTGTAGTGGTGGTTCCGTGAACTTCAGCTCTGCTCCCATTCACTTGAAGTGGAACAGTCCTGATTCCGGATATTTACCTTGTATAATGCTTCTGGCGGACCTCCACCAATCTGATATTGATGATCTAGCCTGTGGATAGGTCATAAGTATTCAACATAAGTGGGTCGTGGACAACCCCTTTAAAGTGGTTGCACCTCAGCACAGACTTATTCCCTATCCTTCAGTTGGGTATCCAATAGTTGGTTACCCAGCAGTCACAAGGACCAATGTCACAAGTCTCCTGAATTGAAAGGGCCACTAGTTGTACATGCATGCAACTGCTCTATTCTGTTCTATTGGACTGTCAAAGGTAGCCAAGCTTCAGTAGTCCCATAGAGTTGAGAAGAGTAGCAGCATGTGCAACTGCCATTGCATTCAAGCTGGAGGACTTAGTACATCTTTTCTCACAATCGCTGGAAGTCCCAGCATTTGAAGCCCCACCGCACTTATTCTGACACTTATGTCCCATGAATAAGACTTCTTTGATTATCTTTTAACAGTGCTTTTGACAATGGGTTTTCTAAACTTCTTTGAGTGGAAAGTCATTTTTGATCTTTTAGGGTGCATTAGGAAAAAACACATGGTTTTGTTACTGTTTTTGGTACTTTTTCATTTTATTAGTGAAACAAGTTAAATAAATGTGTTTTGCCTACACCAAAAATACACATACTTCATGCAGTTTTGTTCCAATGTGATTTCAACTGGACTTAACCTGACTGTCTGAAAGGAATGTGTTCAGATATTGCAGTTGCACACTATTACAACTGCACCACAATTGTATTGCTGCATGCAGTTTATTTTGATACAGTTTTAACTGCACCATATGAGTGCGCGCTAAAAGTGTTAGCAACAGTTATTTAGTTTGTGTATAAAACTGGAAAAATTATACAACCCTAGCTGTATGTCCTGTGAAGCTTCTATCGGAAGTCATTTGTTGGCCCTTACATGGCCATCATCTTTTTGCCTTTTATAGTCATTTGTTAAATCTACATGTTATGTCTAAGTGGATACATAGGCAGACAGACCTCTACTCCTGGGGATCTTAGTGCTACCTAAGAGAACAGCAGCACTGCATGTGGGGGAAAAGAGGAAGGCTCAACTTCATATCATGCTAATGCCACAATAAGCTGTAAAGCACAATGGCCAAATGTGTAGTGATAGATATTGGGAATTGTGTAAATAACAGTTTATTTGATCATTATTTTTGTGAAATTTAAAGAGATTACCTCAGTGGCACGTAGCTTCCGTGGTCTACTGAGGTCCATAAACAAAGTACTATCCTTCAACTTCATCTGACTTTTCTTTCAATAATTTTTATTTAAGAAAAAAGTAATCCAATACTTGTCAAATTAACATCTTAACAAGTTCAATATTGTTGCTTGGATATCACAATTGGTATCTTATCAAACAGCTACAATAATAGTAGATTACACAATGAGCAAGAAACCGAAACCAAAACCTGTAATGTAATAGAATGTGAATGTTATTTTCTTACACTATTGCTGAAAAATCCTAAAATTTTACCTAATAACCACTCCCAGTTTCCACACCAGTAAGAGGCACAGAAGGTAGACAGACAAGACATACATAGGGAAGACGAGGACCCAAGGTGGAGAAGATACTAGGACAATTAACTAGAGAGTGGGGGTAAGGGGGGTTGCCCTGGGGAAGCCCTTCCAGGTGTCATATCCAAGTTGAACTTCTTCTAACATTAAATTGAATGTAGGTATAGAAAGTGTGCAACTCCTTTGCACAACCTTTGAGTTTTTCTTCCATAAAGGCCATTGCTGTGTTTCTTGTCATTTTGATGCTTTCCTGGTTAGATCGCCTGATTTAATATGTTAGCTAAGCTGTGGACTATTCGCTTGTAATTATTCTGATAGCTGGTTTTCTAAGAAAAAAAAAAAATTGCAAGCCACTGGCTAGAAGGTTTCTGTCTCTGGCTTGTTGCCAGTGTTTATCTAGCTGAGGGTACAAATGAATGTAAGGTGTAGGGGAAGGAGTCTGGTGTGGCAGCAGCAGCTGACAGTATTATGATAAGAAGCAGATCTTCACGGCACATTACTTGACAGATAAAAACAAAGGGCTTACTGTAAATCTGTCATTCCATTGCCTTAGGAATGTTCCAGGTAGGGAGGGACAGCATGATAAAATTAATCCTCCCCTAGCATAGCAATTCGTTTTTTTTTTTTTTTTCTTTCTTTCTAATATTTATCAATCAACGTGGGTTTTGTGAGAAAGCTTTGTTAGTTTTTCCATTAGTAGACATTTTATAAGTTGCTGAAGAATTGCCTTATTTGCCTGTTTAAGTCCCTTCAATCTTGTCATTACCAGTGCAGTGCAGTGAGACCCTTTTACCTGCTTGTATACAAACAAAATTGCCTTAAGGAAATTGTCATGTATTTATTTCTTTAAATATTCACATCAGAAAATGCTCTATATTTTCTTTTACAGTGGCCACACACAATGTTAGAACTGAAGCAGCAGTATTATGACATGGTGACCTATGTCATCTCCATTGATGAGATTATGAGATCAGACGTTTTGGAGAAAGTTGCTGGTTAATTACTTCCATTAACATAAAGCGACAGTCCTCTGGAAAGGATCACAGGCACAGTGGAGGAGGCTGAGTGACCTATATGGTCACATGGTCCTCCAGCTGTCACCATATTATGGACAGGGACTCCATCCACACAATCCAGGGAGCTGGCAGAGGGGTCAAGAGCACCACATGAGTGAGTGGCAGCTCCTTTTAACTTACACCCAGCAGTCTAAATTTAAAGTGGACAATCCTTTTCGGGGACCCTACCATTCTTCTGCCTTAAAGTAGCATTCCTGCAATATTTTTATTCTCTAACAAGTTAGAAAGGTACATGATGGATACCTCGCAAAGAGCCGTTACTAACAGGCTCAGGCCAGATAATAAAAAAAAAAAATGTGGTAGTGTTTCTTTAACCCCTGGAAGTATGAACTTTGTTGGTCAGATCATCTGTTGGTGACAGATTACCACTGAAGATGTTAGGAAATAAGTTCAGAAGTCAAACCAGAAGACGAAGCCGTGGTCAATATAAGCAGATTATTAGGAAGGTACCAGGTGTATTTCCAAAAGGAGCAAAGCAAGGGTTGTTGATCAGGACACCCTGAGTCGGTGCAAAGGACAGAATGAAACAGGGAATGATACACAATGGTAACTTTGGTCTTGAAATCTAGTGGTGATTGCTGGTTAAAGTGTCAACAGGACATAACTGGTAGTGGGATGCAGTGTGATGACAACTGGGCACAGGAGAGTGGCAACCACAGTAAAGTTATTAACATTACTTTTAGTTGGGGTCTTTTAGACTTCTTGCCGAATAATCTATGCAAAGGCCCAACTGCTAGTCAAAACCCAAATTAGTATAAGCATTTTTGCCACCAGAGATGTATGGATGTCAGGTTAGAAATATGATACATGTTCACGCGGAGTTTTTTGGCAGCGCATTTTGACGCGGAATCCGCCTCAAAATCCGCTTGAAAAAATTCCTCCCACTGACTATGGGAGTCAGTAGCGTTTTTTTTCCCTCTAGCAGCTTTTTTCCGCTAGCGGAAAAAAAAAAAGCAACATGACCTATCTTGCCGCGAATTCCGCCTGCAGTGTCCGCGGCTCGAGCTGCGCTTTTGATTAGTCCAATTCATCGGGCTTTATCAGGAGCGGTTAGCCGCGACGAAATGCTGATGCACGGCATCAGAATCCCATCGCGGCTGGCCGTGGCGAAAACTCCGGGGGTGGAAAATGTTCTGCCGTGTGAACACAGCCTTTCTGTATCAAGACCATTAAATGGTCAACCTTAAACAGAATTTGATTGGATTTTTGTAAGTGGAATAATACGGAACATACTATTTATTTGAGTAGACAGCCTCTTGTAAGCAAAAGTATCTTCTTCCTAGGGCTGGGCAATTAATTGAAAAAGAACCATAACTGACCGTCAATCCGGATAACCAACGTGATTTTGTGCATGTCAGTTATTACAGTATGCGCAATCCTTTACTTGCAGCTTTGTTCTGACTGAACACATCCAAACCCATAGTATAATTAACGGAGGCCCATGGGAGGTGAGCAAACATTAAAAAAAAAAGTGTTACTGTCTACCCCTGGGCTCCAGTTCTGGTCTTCATCCTCTTGCTTCCTGAATATCAGGGACTTGAGGCCTGTGATTGGGTCTCAGCGGTCAACGTGGCATCATGATGCAAAAATGCAAGCGTGACAACGATCCCTGAAGTCATTCGGGAGGCCTGAAGAGGAGCTGGAGCACAATGAAGGCGAGTAACAATGTTTTTTAATGTTTATTTATCTCCCAAGGGTTTGGTCGTGTTCAATCTGGACTAAACCACAAGGCTAACCGCCAACACATACTCATAGGGGAGTGTTTTTAAAAGGGACGTAACCTAAATCATCACCATTAAGCAAGGTAAAATGCCCAATTAAAGGGGTTTTCCAGGCAATTTTTTTTTTTTTTTAAATGGTCTGTTAGTGTTAGTAATAGGTTAATAAGTGCGTTTCTCTGGGAACTCCTGGCATCCTCTGCATTTGTTTACATGGGTAGCTTCCTGCTCTCTTACAACTTATCCTACAGCTACTATGATATATTGCTCTTCACTCTGATCCCCCTCTCACTCACTCCCTCTCCCTCTCTCACACTCCCTCCCTGTTTACCTATCTAGCCCGTAGACTACTAGAACTACCTAACTAACTGACTGATTGACCTTTGGCTTGTTACTAGAAATCCGCTTGTCTTCTGATTTTGGCTCAGACGGTACCTCTCTGACTAATTTCTGGCTTGGACACCTTCACTCTCCTGATTTTTCTGCCTAATTTTGCCAGCCTTGTAAGTTTTTCGTGGTTTCTGGTTTGACTTCAGAGTGTGGAGTGTTTTTCTTATACCAGTTTCTGAGGTGATAACGTGGGCCCCAAATTTAGCACAAGCCCATCTTGCTTCACGGCTGGTGCTGGTGAAGGTGTTTGGGATCTATCTCTCAGCACTGTGTAAGATTTAAGCAGTTAGTTCTACTGCTTTCTGTTGTCAGCCAGTTCCTGCAAATTCTGATATTTACTCCAGATACACTATCAAAAGATTAGGTGTTCGTATTAATCAGTTTGGTACAAGTAAACTTGCTGTGTTGGCATCTTGGCTGTGAAACCTTATGCATTGTGGAGTGCTAATATGGCACTGGAGCTCAAAATCTCGAATTGTTCCATGCAGAAGATGTATAATTTTGGACAGCCTTATATACCCTATTAGGGCAAGACCCTTTTTTTTTTTTTTAATTACAGTGATCAGACTTTTAATGGTTTATAGACTCTCAAAATGCCATAAAAGTCAGTGACAGTGCCTATTTCAGGTAACTGGTGGGTCACCAAACCTATCAATGTTCATGTGCAGTCTCTTCCTTCTCGGCTATTGAAGCTTTTACTCTTGACACTTAAGAGTTAGAAATTACTACAATGCAAGGGAGAATCTGAATTCATGTGCAAAAGGTACCAAGACTTCATGTAACCACTGTTCCCAATAACAGCTAGGTCAGAAACAACCATCCTGCTTCTTTCAATCCAATGATGCATCCCCTCTCAGTCTGTCAACTGGGCAAACTGTGTTCAAATGCATCATCAAGGCTTGTCTGTCGGTGAACAACCTCTCATCAAAAGTAGCCTCTAAGGCAACAGGGACTAGATCATCTTGTGGCAAGACCCAGTGTCTAATCAGACCACTTGAGAGTTTTGCACCAATCCTATATTTCTATCTGAATGCGTTATGTGTATTTTGAAACATATGGATTTGAAACATTGAAACAGTAAAGCATAGCAAATCAAAGAGAGCAACCTTAACTGTGTTTTCTGGTCCCCAGGCCAATTATAATACTGGTGACCTCAGTGGTGAACCTAGTCTCTTTGCTGCCTGAGGCAGACTATAGAAAGGCGCACCCCCCAAAAAAAAAAAAAAATTGCATTTCCATACTACTAGCTTCACACGCTGTTATTGTCGCACAATATACACAATACACAGTATTGTTATAAAGTTATAAGTTTTATAAAACAGTTTTTAAGAATTCTTCTTACTGCATTACTTCAGTACTTCAGTATCAGATCAACAACACGGCATTAACAATGAAAGTAACTTCACACATCTTCTGCTTGGTGGATGGACGAGCCCACGTGGCCCCCATTCTCTATAATAGGAGCGCCGCAGATAGCTGAGTACTGGACTTCGGCTATCTTTGGCACTCCCATTAAAGTGAATGAGAGCCACGTGGGTTCGTCCATCCACCAAGCGACACGCCTATATATATGGCTGGGGTCAGGCTGAATTCCCACCCAGTGAGGGAAAAAAAAAAACAATTCTCAGGCTCAGTGGGGGACTCAGCAGACAGACCCCCATCAATCAGGTATTTATCCTCTATCATTTAGGTGAATACAGTGCAGTAACATTTTGTGACTTACAGGTGACGTCTCTGACTAATCGTTCACATTTCCCTTCTCTTCCCTTTGGACCGCCATGACCACTTCTTCCAGCTGTGACTTGTCTCTGTAAAGTTTGCAACACAGATATCTTTGGCTCCTCACTTTTCCAGGCATCTAACCCACATTGTCCTCACCTGCACACCCATCCTGCTGCTACCTCCAATTATAAAATACTGTATATGATGTAACCCCCCCATAATGAATAACTCCCAAGTGCATCTTTATATTAATAATGTCCGTGTGTATCCTGTATAAATAGTGCCCCTTATTAATAATGCCCCAGGTGTTAACTAATTAAAATGTTTTCCAGGTCATTAATAAAATAATCAGTGGGGCTCAAAAACCCAGGACACCTACTGATCAGCTGTTTGAAAGGTACCTGTGTAAGCGCCAGCTTCTCTGTTTACATAGTGTCATTCATCTCATAGCGGCCATGTAATGTAACTAAAGCCTCGTCTTATACATGTCTATGTGACAAGACTGTAATTACATCACATGGTCACTATAAACAGACAGTGTATGATATAAACAGGCGCCATAGCCTCTGTTTATGACGCCCCGTTTACACACACTATAATGTTCCACAGAAGCCCCTGTACACAATATTACACAGTATTATGGCCCGCAGCGGCCCCTGCACACGGTATTATGGCCCGCAGCGTCCCCTTCACACGGTATTATGCCCCATAATGGCCCACCCATGAACTATTATTATACTCTGGGGTCTTTTCAGACCCCAGAGTATAATGATCGGAGACCCAGATGTTGACAAACATAAAAACCAGTGCTACTTACCTATCCAAGACACCCGTGCACTCCCTGCAGCTTTTGACCCTATTAAATTGCGTCACGTGGATCAGGCCAGTGTCGCGACCTGATGACGTAACCAGAGGGCTGAAGCCTGCTGGGAGTTACACCGATCACAGGAGAGGTAAGTAACAGTGGTTTTTATGTTCCCTCAACTCCCCTGGGCCTCTGATTATTATACTCTGGGGTCTGAAATAATAATAATAATAGTAGTATTTGAGGCACACGGCCTCACTTACCGATCCCCATAGCATAGCAGAAAGGGAAGCGGAGGCGGCCACGAGCAGGCGCAGGGGGTAAGTAAATAAATAGGCCATTACTCCAGCATGTAACGGCCTATTTAAAAAAAAAAACGTTATCCTCACCTACTTGCGATCCTTTGATGGAGCCACCACCTCCTCTTCTTGTCTGCGACATCTGCGTCTAAAATGTCATTGTATCGCCGCTTGCACTGAGATACAGACATCTCGTAAACCAGCCCAGGACAGGTACCGCGCAGCTTTGTTTTTTTTTTTTGTTTTTGTTTTTTAAAGCGGCCTGTCCTGAGCTGCTTTACGGTAAATAATTAGTAAAAATGCGGCCCCTCCCCAGACAGTGACGGATAGTGCCGCCTGAGGCGGCTGCCTCACTTCACCTCATTAGAGGTGCGCCCCTGGGTGACCTGTCCCCAGAATGGCTTAGGTCATCAGTGTCAAATCTGTGGGGACCAAACTTCAAGATCTTGCACTAAACAGCTGTTACAGGAAGCCTTTAAAGCTGGAAGCAAAAGACTTTGCCCCTTGTTTAGGTGGCCGTGTCGGAGTACTGCAGAGCTGCTCCTATTCAGTTGAAAAGGGATAATCCTCCAGTACCTCTCCTGTATAGGTTTCACCACTGGATGCTGCTAGGAACAGCTGATTGGTGAAGGGTCATGTGTTGAAGACATACTGATCACTGATCTGATACTGATGACCTATTCTGAGGATCAACTTTTCCCAGGGAACCAGAAAACCCCTTCAAAATTGCCTAATAAAAAAAAAATATAATACAGAAAATAAGGTGTGTACATGGAAAACAAACACAAGATGACATGAACATCAAACTAATACTCCAACATGCATAACTAAATAGGGTGATTTGCCTCGGACAAGAAGTTCAATTTGGTGTGCCAGTACCTAAATACACAATTTAGTTTTAGGAGAACACAAGAAACAGGTGGGAGGGCACTCTAAACTAAAGATAAAGGAGTTTGTTGGAGTTGCCAGGCAGAAAGGAATATCCTAGCCAAGTGGATCATATTTGCATATTAGACAGAATGGAATTTATCTTTTGTATCCAACAGAATGGAATATAATTTTTCATTGATTATATACCATGACAGTTTTGACCTTCTAGAGATTAAGGAAGGGGGAGTGTCATATATGTACTGTCACCTGCCTAGAGGCTAAAAAATTACAGAAAATCAGTTAGAGGTCTACCACAAAGAAGTAATTGTGGGGGAGGTTTATTATGAGGGGTATTTTTGCTGGAGTCTGTGTTGATGACATTTGCTCTAAATATATCAAATTGTTTGGTACATTTGGTACATCTATAAATTTAACTCGTCTCCTCTTTGAAGTTACTCCAGTTTCTACAACCCCCACTCACAGGAGTAAGACTCTTTAAGGCTAAGGCTCCACGTTGAGGAAACACAGCATTTTTTGTTGCAGATCTGGCTGAATTTTTTTTTTTTTTTTTCTAGCCAAAGTCAGGAATGGCTTGAAAAGGAATGGAAAATATATAGGAAACACTTGGACGTTTCCCTTCTGTTAAATCCACTCCTAACTTTGACTAAAAAAATCCGCAGCAAAATCTGCAACAAAAAATGTTGCGTTTCCACAATTTGGGACCTCATCCTTTAAATTATATTTGCTAAATCTGGAATACGGACAACTAAGTCTGTTAACCATGTCCTCTTTCCAACCAAGTCCTCTTTCCAACCAACTTTTCAGAAGTAGAGTAAGTGGAGTAAAAATCCAAAATGTTGACGCATCTCAGCTTAAAAAGTGGCAGAACTCTACATCAGACTCTTTAACACCAGAGTTCTGCAGGGCTTGGTAACTTTCCTTCATTGTGTTTTGTTAGAGTGGAGACACAATCCTTTTATGTTTTTAAGCATTCTTTGGCATATAGCATTAGCATAAATGTAAGTCTCTTTAGCTGTGTAGTTAGGGTTGAGCATATGGCCTCATTGTTCATAATTTTGTTAACTTCAGGGGTGAGGATAATAAGCAGATATAATGATCTACCTTGTTACTTGCTAAGGCTGATTTTTCGGCTATCAGGTTATCTTGGAGACAATTGTTCACCAGATTCCATGAAGCTTTCTGTTTCTCACATGAGAAATCCAGTCACTCATTTTTAACATTTTTAGTCCATGCAGAATTCAGACTTCTCACGTATAAACATAACCACTGTGTACACGCATTTTTATATATTGTTTTGTTCCTTCAAAGCCCGCTGTGGGTGGTGGATTGGCTTTCCTAGAAAGGGAATGGAATCTGCTTTCATAAGGATTGTGCTATTCTTCTTGAAACATGGCAGGAATGTGTATTCATCACACTACCTGATGACTTCCTAAACTGTGCCGAACCAAAGGTGAAGTGTGCTTTGTAACGGTCATGATATTGCTTTTCCATGTGGATGATTTGTAAAGGATAAGTAGAATCCACCTCATCTCTGACATGGTGATCATGTCTATGATTTTGCTTACATTCATACACTGCATTATGGGTGGGTGGTTAACTGTCTATAGTGTAACCCCAGGTAGAGGTGGAATTACTTTATTAGACTGCATAACTCGGAATACCAGCCAGCATAGATAGCAATTATGACCATCCAGTAATCCCTACCTTTCTGTCATAAACTGGCCACTCATGTTTTTTGTTTGTAATTGTTATTTATGGTCAGTTTCTGAAGAGCTGTAATTTGCTACGTTGGCTATACACATAAGATAGCAGTCAGTCAGGTGGCAGCTCCTCATAAACATGACTGCTGGACTTCATAGGAGAGAAGGGGATATCTACAGTACTATTAGGCAGGTGTGAAAAAATTACTGCATGGTAACAATGATTTCAATAATAGAAGTGTTAATTATTTTTGCCAATTAAAGCACAATTGAAACAAGAAACAGCTCTGTAGGGGGCTTAAAACTGGGTGAGGGAGAGCCAATCTCTACTATAAAGGTAAGGTTGTAAAAGACCATTTCATATTACAGGTTATACACTATAGCAAGACTGAGCTTAGCAACAAATGTCAAGATAGTTAAACCAGGCAAAGACTGCGGTTTCAAGATGTACTGTTCAAGCAGCTTTGAAGAAGCACCAAGAAATGGGCACTATTGAGGACTGAAGACAGTGGTTGGCCAAGGAAACTTAGTGCAGCAGAAGAAAGACACATCATCTTTCCTTCTTTTCAAAATTGGAAGATGTCCATCAGTGCCCTCAGCTCAGAACTGACAGAAACCACTCATCTACTGTTCAGAGAAGTCTGGCTAGAAGTGGTCTTCATGGAAGAATTGCGACCAGAAAGCCATAACTTCAGGGTGGAAACAAAGCCAAGTGACTCAACTATGCACAAAAACATAGGAAATGGGGTGCATAAAAATGTCAACAGGTGCTTTGGACTGATAAAGCAAAATTTGAAATATTTGGTTGGAACATCAGGCCGTTTGTTCGCTGAAAGGCTGGAAAGAGGTACACTAATGAGTGTTTGCAGTGAAGCATGGTGGAGATTCCTTGCATGTTTGGGGGTGGGGGCATTTCAGCAAATAGAAATGGGGATTTGGCCAGGATTATTAGTATCCGCAATGCTGAGAAATACCCATCATGTAGTACAATTAGGGAGGCATCTGACTGGCTATAAATTTATTGTGCAGCAGCTATACAACCCCAAACATACAGCCAATGTCATTAAGAGCTATCTTCAGTGTAAAGGAGAACAAGTCCTGGAAGTGATGATATGGCCCCCACATAGGCCCCTTGATCTCAACGTCATCATGTCTGTCTGGGATCACATGAAGAAGCAGAGGAATCTAAACAAGCCTTCGTCCACAGATTTGTGGTTACGTCTCCATGATGTTTTGAACAACCTCCTTGGCAAGTTCCTTCAAAAATTGTGTGCAAGTGTACCTAGAAGAATTGATGATGTTTAAATATTGATGTGATTTAGATTTATCTATTTTTTTCATGCACTTAATTTTGTTATTTACCAAAAAGAAACTATTAACACTTCTGTTTTTGAAGACATTCTTACTTTGCAGCCTTTTTGTGCATTTGCGAAAAACTTGCATAGTAATGTATGTAATTTATTTGGACAGCCTTAGACTTGATCTAGCTCTTTATCTCTTTCCAGGCATCCACTGTACTGTTACGATGAATGATGGGTCTTTAAAGATGGCACCCCATCAGGAGCTGAGTGGCCGCCATAGCCGCTGAGTCTCCGTTGTATTACACAACCACTGTGCCTCTGCTGTATTATACAATGGAGACCTGGTGGCAATGCCCATGATCAGTTCCCGCACTGACAAGATTGACCTAAGCACTATTTTACCAGCACCTCCATTTTGTGTAAGATTGATGCCCCTTGTGATGAGATCTAGGGCTGGCAATCTATTGCCTGGACAGCCGCGAGCCTATTAACCCCTTAACAGTTGTTCACGTACATGTACAGTATAGACCAAAAGTTTGGACACACCTTCTCATTCCAAGAGTTTTCTGTATTTTCATGCCTATAAAAATTGTAGATTCACACTGAAGGCATCAAAACTATGAATTAACACATGTGGAATTATATACTTAACAAAAAAGTGTGAAACAACTGAAAATATGTCTTATAGTCTAGGTTATTCAAAGTAGCCACCTTTTGCTTTGATTACTGCTTTGCACACTCTTGGCATTCTCTTGATGAGCTTCAAGAGGTAGTCACCTGAAATGGTTTTCACTTCACAGGTGTGCCCTGTCAGGGTTAATAAGTGTGATTTCTTGCCTTATAAATGGGGTTGGGACCATCAGTTGTGTTGTTCAGAAGTCAGGTGGATACACAGCTGATAGTCCTACTGAATGGAGTGTTAGAATTTGTATTATGGCAAGAAAAAAAGCAGCTAAGTAAAGAAAAACAAGTGGCCATCATTACTTTAAGAAATGAAGGTCAGTCAGTCCGAAAAATTGGGAAAACTTTGAAAGTGTCCACAAGTGCAGTGGCCAAAACCATCAAGCGCTACAAAGAAACTGGCTCACATGAGGACCGCCCCAGGAAAGGAAGACCAAGAGTCACCTCTGCTGCGGAGGATAAGTTCATCCGAGTCACCAGCCTCAGAAATCGCAGGTTAAAAGCAGCTCAGATTAGAGACCAGATCAATGCCACACAGAGTTCTAGCAGCAGACACATCTCTACAACAACTGTTAAGAGGAGATTGTGTGCAGCAGGCCTTCATGGTAAAATAGCTGCTAGGAAACCACTGCTAAGGACAGGCAACAAGCAGAAGAGACTTGTTTGGGCTAAAGAACACAAGGAATGGACATTAGACCTGTGGAAATCTGTGCTTTGGTCTAATGAGTCCAAATTTGAGATCTTTGGTTTCAACCACCGTGTCTTTGTGCGACGCAGAAAAGGTGAATGAATGGACTCTACATGCCTGGTTCCCACCGTGAAGCATGGAGGAGGAGGTGTGATGGTGTGGGGGTGCTTTGCTGGTGACACTGTTGGGGATTTATTCAAAATTGAAGGAATACTTGAACCAGCATGGTTACCACAGCATCTTGCAGCGGCATGCTATTCCATCCGGTTTGCGTTTAGTTGGACCATCATTTATTTCTCAACAGGACAGTGACCCCAAACACACCTCCAGACTGTGTAAGGGCTATTTGACCAAGAAGGAGAGTGATGGGGTGCTACGTCAGATGACCTGGCCTCCACAGTCACCAGACCTGAACCCAATCGAGATGGTTTGGGGTGAGCTGGACCACAGAGTGAAGGCAAAAGGGCCAACAAGTGCTAAGCATCTCTGGGAACTCCTTCAAGACTGTTGGAAGACCATTTTAGGTGACTACCTCTTGAAGCTCATCAAGAGAATGCCAAGAGTGTGCAAAGCAGTAATCAAAGCAAAAGATGGCTACTTTGAAGAACCTAGAATATAACATGTGTTAATTCATAGTTTTGATGCCTTCAGTGTGAATCTACAATTTTTATAGTCATGAAAATACAGAAAACTCTTGGAATGAGAAAGTGTGTCCAAACTTTTGGTCTGTACTTTACGTCAGGGAATGTGGTTAGTTACCGCATCCCCGTTTACAGGTACGTGACGGTGATCGAGCGGGCTCAGAAGCAGAGCCCGTGCGATCACCACGGGAACCCAGCTGTATCTGACTGCCAGGCTCCCACTGCAACAGCGGGGGCGGTGATAACACCGATCCCCAATAAGTTGCGCCCAGATTGTGTCATCAGAGACATGCACTTCTAAAACTATTAAGTGGGCTATCCCAGGTAGAAAGAAGTTGTATATGTGGGTGTAACCTGCTCCTTGGGCACACAGCAGGGCTCAGAAGGGAAGGAGCAGTGTGCTTTTTAGCTTTTGAAGTACAGATTTAGAGGGATTTTCTGGACGCCATGTTGTTTTTGTGGTGTCCTGGAGGTGCCAGTAAATTGGAATTCCCCAAGAAGTGACCCATTTTGTAGAGGCATTTTTAGAGTCTCTACAAATGTAACATGGCGTCCAAAAACTAACAATCTAAATCTGCGCTCCAAAACACATAGAGCTTCTTGACATCTGCGCCCTCCTGTGTGCCCAAACAGGAAGCACTCTTGGGCTCAAAATGATAATATCCCTTGATAAATTCCTTGAGAGGTGTAGTTTCTAAAATGGGGTCATTTTTGGGGGGGTTTCCATTGTAATGATACTTAGGGCTCTGCAAATGCGACATGGCACTTGAAAACTGTTCCAGGAAAATCTGCCCTCCAAAAGCCAAATAGCGCTCTTTCCATTCCAAGCCCCACCATGTACCCATACAGCAGTTTACAACCATATATGGGGTATTCAGGAGAAATTGTGTAACAAACTTTGGGGAGATTTTTCTCCTTTATCCTCTTGTGAAAATAAAACAATTGGGACTAAATTGGCGGTTTATTGGAAAAAAGTAATTTTTCATTTTCACGTTCCAATGTTAATAAAATCTGTGAAACAGCTGTAGGATCAAACTGCTCATTATATCCCTTGATATGTTCTGTGAGGGGTGTAGTTTCCAAAATGGGGTACTTTTGGGGGTTTCCATTGTATTGGTACTCTAGTTGCTCTGCAAATGCGACATGGCACCCGAAAACTATTCCAGAAAAACTGCCCACCAAAAGCCAGATAGCGCTCTTTCCATTCCAAGCCCCATCATGTACCTATACATCAGATTATGACCACATATAGGGTATTGCCGTGTTCAGGAGCAATTGTTTAACAAACTGTGGGGAGCTTTTTCTCCTTTGACCCTGTGTGAAAATGAAAACTTTGGGGATAAAGTGACATTTTAGTAATTTTTCATTTACCATCCCAATGTTAATAAAATATGTGAAAAGGCTGTTGGGTCAAAATACTCACTATACCCCTTGATAAATTCTGAGAGGGGTGTAGTTTCCAAAATGGAGTCACTTTTTGGGGGTTTCCTTTGTATTGATACTCTAGGGCAGGGGTGGGCAATTAATTGTCCCATGGGGCCACATGAGAAATTGGAATGGTTTTAGAGAGCCAGAATAATATACTTAAAGGGATTTTCCGGGCAAATAAAATATTTTTAAAAAAGGTCTGTTAGTGCTATCAATGAGTTAATAAGTGCACCCAAATACCTTTAGCAGTGTTTTGAGTGATTTCTGGCTTTCTATGATATCCTCTGCATTTGTTTACATGGGTAGCTTCCTACTGTCTTAGTCTACAAGTAAAATGATGCATTGCAGTTCACTCAGATCCCCCACTCACTTCCTCCCTCACAACCCCCCCCTGTTTCCCTAGCCCTACCTACCTAGCTAACTAACCCAGTCCTCCAACTCCCTCCCCACCCCACCCTACCCCATCATACTTACCTGTCTTCTCGTCCTGGAGACGACTTTCGTTGGTGCCGCTGTCTTCTGCCCACACCTGGGAGCTGGCGCCTGTGCAGTAGAACGCTGGCAGAAGCGAAGAGAAACAGCGAGTTTACCATGCATGCGCAATAGAACGCTGCTTCTCTTCACTTCTGCTGGCATTCTGTTGTGCAGGCGCCAACTACAGATCCCTTGTGAAGGAAGAGACGCCCAGCAGAAGAAGAGGACATGAGGATTAGTGAGTATGATGGGTGGGGTGGGGGAGGAGTACTGGTAGTACCCAGCCATGATTTTCTTATTGTAGCTAGGTTATCAGGCAGGGACACTACATGTATCAGAAGATATCCCACCCACAATAAGGAAATCATAGCTGATTTTCTGACCTTAGGAAGGTCCTGCATTCATGGTCGTATCCACTGGCAACAGATCAAGACAGCAACTTGTGACCACAAGATATTTAGATATAATCTTTAAAATTCAGCAAAATGTTTAATTACTTATATTTGCAAAAATGCTTAATTTTTAATTATCTACAAATTTAAAAATGTTTATGTTCGTGGGAATACCCCTTTAAGGGTATCAAAATATGGTGACTCCAAGAATTTTTTATTTTTTTTTCAAAGTTTGGATTTTTTTTTTCAGGCATTAAAAAGTAACGAAAACTATATAAATTTGGCATTGCCGTAATTGAAGTAACCAACAGAATTTGGCTGCAGAGTGAACGCCTTAAAAATGAAGCATGTAAGAAAGTCACGCAAATGCAGTTTTTCTTAAATTCCAACCCAGCTTCCCAGTACATCTTATGAAAAATTAAATAGCGTACAATTTACAAAGTACAATTTGTCCTGCAAAAATTTAGCTCTCGTACGTCTCTGAATGGAAAAATGTAAAAAGTTACGGCTTTTTGAAGGCAGGGAGTAAAAAACGAAATATGAAAAATGGCTGTAGCAGGAAGGGGTTAAAGCATAACTAAACTTTCAAACAGCTTTTGATTTTCTGGCTGTTTCATTAATAAGTTTAGTAATTCTTTTAATTCTTTCACTTGCTTCTCTGTTGAGAGCTGTTCCCTGTGTACAGGCTTGTGTGTAAGGAAAAAGAGGGTGGAGGAGGGTTACTTGAAACAGATATATCTCATTACATTATAAAACGTAGAGACTTAAAAATTATGCCCTATTTATCACCGAATAATAACCGAATAACCCAAAAGAAAAAAAAATGTTATAGTCTTCAAAACGGTTTTAAGCAACCCAAAAGTGTGTCCAGTCCCAAATCAGGTAAAATGGCTGGTCCTGAAATTCTTTATGTTGAGGAGTGTTCCTTGGCAGCATCCAGAAATGTAGCCATACTGTAGTGGAGATTACAGAAACTTGTCTTTGGACTGACTACTACATTTTCTTGTTCACCTGACTGTAGACACTGATTTTGGCAGTAAAAAAGCTTCCCTTGATCTAGCTTGAACAGTTCACTTGTTGAAGATATGAATGAATGACAGGAAGGAAGACCATATATTTGGAGAAGACTGTCAAGGTGATGAAAGCTGCATGAATTGCAGGTAAACCTTGGCGTAGCAGTCAGCCCTGCACGATACTAATTGCTACACAGTCATTCTTTGTAAAACTCATTCAGCAATAATAATATCCTAGGCTTACCCAGGGAGACAAGGAGAACGCGAGATGGGAGATTGAGGTTACCACTACATGTCAGTTCCTGACTGCGCCTGTTTATGTTTACATTGGGGCTACATCTATCAGCCATGTGTATGTCGATGTGCCTGGAGCTGTGCACTTTTCCACTTGCTGACAGGGAGACTGATCATTGAGATCATTAGTAAACTGCAGGTAAAACCCCCATGGAATGTCGGACAGAATAATGAATGTTCTGAAGAACAAATGCTTTCTGGTTCAGGGCGAAGGGACTATTTAAAACTCACTTGCCTGTGTACAGAATTCTATTTAAAGTGTAGCTCCTATTACTGTTTTCGCTCAACTAAGAATTTTTTTTTTTTTTTTTACAAAAGATATTATAAAAAAGTTAACCCTTATTGTGGCTCATTGTGATAGATATTTTGTTTTAAATAGGTGACAGCTTTATTGCTTCCTACCTTTTGGATCTTCCCAGCAATTTAGTGTTAAATTCTAGGCTATTATTTACTTTTTACTTTGTTCAGGCTGTGATCAGTGACTGTCATCCAACTCCCCCATACACTTCTCTGCTGAGCATGCAAGTGCTCTGAATGAGGAGATGGGGAGAAAGTCTCCTTCAGACAGCTCTGACAAAGGTTTATAGAACAAAAGGATTGGGCTATTGAAATCCAGTTTTATGCCATTGAGGGAGTACGTCATATACAATAGATTGTCCGCCTGTTCCCCAAAAATCTGCAGGTTTAGCCAATATACAGTACAGACCAAAAGTTTGGACACACCTTCTCATTCCAAGAGTTTTCTGTATTTTCATGACTATAAAAATTGTAGATTCACACTGAAGGCATCAAAACTATGAATTAACACATGTGGAATTATATACTTAACAAAAAAGTGTGAAACAACTGAAAATATGTCTTATATTCTAGGTTCTTCAAAGTAGCCACCTTTTGCTTGGATTACTGCTTTGCACACTCTTGGCATTCTCTTGATGAGCTTCAAGAGGTAGTCACCTGAAATGGTTTTCACTTCACAGGTGTGCCCTGTCAGGTTTAATAAGTGGGATTTCTTGCCTTATAAATGGGGTTGGGACCATCAGTTGTTTTGTTCAGAAGTCAGGTGGATACACAGCTGATAGTCCTACTGAATGGAGTGTTAGAATTTGTATTATGGCAAGAAAAAATCAGCTAAGTAAAGAAAAACGAGTGGCCATCATTACTTTAAGAAATGAAGGTCAGTCAGTCCGAAAAATTGGGAAAACTTTGAAAGTGTCCCCAAGTGCAGTGGCCAAAACTATCAAGCGCTACAAAGAAACTGGCTCACATGAGGACCGCCCCAGGAAAGGAAGACCAAGAGTCACCTCTGCTGCGGAGGATAAGTTCATCCGAGTCACCAGCCTCAGAAATCGCAGGTTAACAGCAGCTCAGATTAGAGACCAGGTCAATGCCACACAGAGTTCTAGCAGCAGACACATCTCTACAACAACTGTGTGCAGCAGGCCTTCATGGTAAAATAGCTGCTAGGAAACCACTGCTAAGGACAGGCAACAAGCAGAAGAGACTTGTTTGGGCTAAAGAACACAAGGAATGGACATTAGACCTGTGGAAATCTGTGCTTTGGTCTGATGAGTCCAAATTTGAGATCTTTGGTTCCAACCACCGTGTCTTTGTGCGACGCAGAAAAGGTGAACGAATGGACTCTACATGCCTGGTTCCCACCATGAAGCATGGAGGAGGAGGTGTGATGGTGTGGGGGTGCTTTGCTGGTGACACTGTTGGGGATTTATTCAAAATTGAAGGAATACTGAACCAGCATGGTTACCACAGCATCTTGCAGCGGCATGCTATTCCATCCGGTTTGCATTTAGTTGGAACATCATTTATTTTTCAACAGGACAATGACCCAAACACACCTCCAGACTGTGTAAGGGCTATTTGACCAAGAAGGAGAGTGATGGGGTGCTACGCCAGATGACCTGGCCTCCACAGTCACCAGACCTGAACCCAATCGAGTTGGTTTGGGGTGAGCTGGACCGTAGAGTGAAGGCAAAAGGGCCAACAAGTGCTAAGCATCTCTGGGAACTCCTTCAAGACTGTTGGAAGACCATTTCAGGTGACTACCTCTTGAAGCTCATCAAGAGAATGCCAAGAGTGTGCAAAGCAGTAATCAAAGCAAAAGGTGGCTACTTTGAAGAACCTAGAATATTAGAGATATTTTCAATTGTTTCACACTTTTTTGTTAAGTATATAATTCCACATGTGTTAATTCATAGTTTTGATGCCTTCAATGTGAATCTACAATTTTTATAGTCATGAAAATACAGAAAACTCTTGGAATGAGAAGGTGTGTCCAAACTTTTGGTCTGTACTATATATGTCCTGTGTATATCCAGCTTTAGTCTGCAATTTGCTTCCTGTCTCAATAGAGGCTCCAACTGCTGGTCTATCCTGGTTTTTCGAAGGTTTAGACTGCTACTCTGACATATACTGCAGGTACAGGAGGTTAGTTCGGAGATTATGAATTTCCAGTATAAGGATATATGATTATAAACTATAAACTAAGATCCTGGAGAAATGCCGCTGCTTCGTGGTTTTTTTCTCCATAATGATTGTACTATGACAAGTGCTTACTTTTTTGGTGGCTAGAAATGGTAAAACATGTTTTGCCTCTCTACTTGCACATTTGGACAGAAACTGTCCAAAGAAAACCTCTTTGAGGCCCCGATTGCGGAAACACAGCAGGAAAAAAACCACTGCATTTTACAGTACCAGCAAGGTGAATGAGATTTTGGCTAATCTCATCCACACCTTGCGGAAAAAAGAACTGCAAAAAACCTGCTTTTTCAAAAACACATGCATTTCAGAAAAACATAACATATTATTTTTAGCTGCGGAATCGCATGCATTGTAGTAGGGGAAGGAAAAAATTTACAAAAACTCAGTGAAAAATACTGTGGAAAACAAATCAGTGCATTTTCGGTGCATTATTTTTTGCTGCATTTCACTATATGGGGCCTTAGCCTGAGAGAACTTTATAAACAAAGAGTTTTATCTATAACAAAGAAATAGATGAATACATGTTTTAATAGTTTTCAAACTGTCTGGAGTCAAGAAGGGATTTTTTATTAGTATGTGGAAAACTAGCCGGTGTCTAATGCTAGGTTCACACTAGTGTTCGGGTTTCCTTTCTTCGGGTTCGCTTGGGGACCCGAAAAAACGAAAACCCAATCCGCTTAAAAAGCAGTTACCCGCGGAAACCCACGAACCCCATAGACTATAATGGGATCAGCCGGGTTTCCACCCAGTTTCCGCCCGAAAAATGCATTTTTGAAGTGCAATGGGGAATGGAATTCCCGAACGGAGACCAAGCGCATGTGTGAACCTAGCCTTATTGAAGTTTTGGCCTTCCTCTGAATCAACATTGCAGGAAGAGCAGGTTGAACTAGCTTGGCTTTGTATAGACTTATTATATATGAACACCTTGTATTTTTTAGAACAGGTGCAGGGCATGAAACACACAGTGTATAGTAATAATAATTAGTTTTTTATTTGTTATGTATTTTAAACCACCGTTAATTCCAGAGTGCTATATGTATATACTGTGTGTGTGCGTGCGTGCGTGCGTGCATGTGTATATATACAGTGCCTTGCGAAAGTATTCAGCCCCATTGAACTTTTCAACCTTTTGCCACATTTCAGGCTTCAAACATAAGTATAGAAAATTTTAATTTTTTGGTGAAGAATCAACAACAAGTGGGACACAATCGTGAAGTGGAACAAAATTTATTGGATATTTTAAACTTTTGTAAAAAATAAAAAACTGAAAAGTGGGGCGTGCCAAATTATTTGGCCCCCTTAAGTTAATACTTTGTAGCACCACCTTTTGCTGCGATTACAGCTGCAAGTCGCTTGGGGTATGTCTCTATCAGTTTTTCACATCGAGAGACTGAAATTCTTGTCCATTCTTCCTTGGAAAACAGCTCGAGCTCAGTGAGGTTGGATGGAGAGCGTTTGTGAACAGCAATTTTCAGCTCTTTCCACAGATTCTCGATTGGATTCAGGTCTGGACTTTGACTTGGCCATTCTAACACCTGGATACGTTTATTTGTGAACCATTCCATTGTAGATTTTGCTTTATGTTTGGGATCATTGTCTTGTTGGAAGATAAATCTCCGTCCCAGTCTCAGGTCTTTTGCAGACTCCAACAGGTTTTCTTCCAGAATGGTCCTGTATTTGGCTCCATCCATCTTCCCATCAATTTTAACCATCTTCCCTGTCCCAGCTGAAGAAGAGCAGGCCCAAACCATGATGCTGCCACCACCATGTTTGACAGTGGGGATGCTGTGTTCAAGGTGATGAGCTGTGTTGCTTTTACGCCAAACATATCGTTTTGCATTGTGACCAAAAAGTTTGATTTTGGTTTCATCTGACCAGAGCACCTTCTTCCACGTTTGGTGTGTCTCCCAGGTGGCTTGTGGCAAACATTTAATGATACTTTTTATGGATATCTTTTGAGAAATGGCTTTTTTCTTGCCACTCTTCCATAAAGGCCAGATTTGTACAGTGTACGACTGATTGTTGTCCTATGGACAGACTCTCCCACCTCAGCTGTAGATCTCTGCAGTTCATCCAGAGTGATCATGGGCCTCTTGGCTGCATCTCTGATCAGTCTTCTTCTTGTTTGAGATGAAAGTTTAGAGGGACGGCCGGGTCTTGGTAGATTTGCAGTGGTCTGATACTCCTTCCATTTCAATATGATCGGTTGCACAGTGCTCCTTGGGATGTTTAAAGTTTTTTAAATCTTTTTGTATCCAAATCCGGCTTTAAACTTCTCCACAACAGTATCACAGACCTGCCTGGTATGTTCCTTGGTCTTCATGATGCTCTCTGCGCTTTAAACAGAACCCTGAGACTATCACAGAGCAGGTGCATTTATACGGAGACTTGAGTACACACAGGTGTATATTTATCATCATCAGTCATTTAGGACAACATTGGATCATTCAGAGATCCTCACTGAACTTCTGGAGTGAGTTTGCTGCACTGAAAGTAAAGGGGCCGAATAATATTGCACGCCCCACTTTTCAGTTTTTTGATTTTTTACAAAAGTTTAAAATATCCAATAAATTTCGTTCCACTTCACAATTGTGCCCCACTTGTTGTTGATTCTTCACCAAAAAAATTTAAATTTTTTATCGTTATGTTTGAAGCCTGAAATGTGGCAAAAGGTTGAAAAGTTCAAGGAGGCTGAATTCTTTCACAAGGCACTGTGTGTGTGTATATATATATATATATATATATATATATATATATATATATATGCACACACGTAATGTATGTATATATAAAATACCGCGTTCCAAATTATTATGCAAATCAAATCAGATTTTTCTCTGATTTTGCTAAGTGATCAATGCAAAAGAAAAGGGGGGGGGGATTGTCTGGCAGGGAGGGTAATGGAGGAGTGAACAGGGTAACATACCATGTGTGGGCCCTGAGGGAGGCCCGAAGGACAACATGTGTCAGGGCCACCGAACTGCTGTTTTTTTCACTGTTTTGCCTCTGATTTGAATAAAAAGTGATCAAAGCAATAGACATTCCCCAAAATGGTATAACTAAAAAGTACAGGTACATCTCAATAAATTAGAATATCTTTGAAACGTTTATTTCTTTCAGTAATTGAATTAAAAAAGTGACCTCCTATAATTTCTAGATTCTTTTACACAGAGTTTTTTTATTTCTATAAGTGTTGATTATGGATTACAGCTAATGAAAACCAAAATCTAAGAACATTTGAATATTGTAAAAAAGTTCAGTATTGTAAATTCAGTGTGTCACCTGCCAAGGTTTCCTAAGCCTTTAAATGGTTCCTCAGTCTGGTTCAGTAGGACACACAATCATGGAAGACGCTGATTATGAATTGTATTACTGAAATGAATGAAAGTTTCAAAGATATTCTAATTTATTGAGATGCACCTGTACATCTGGCCCCGCAAAAAAAGACGCCCTATGCATCCCCCTATGCAGCTGTTGCAAAACTACAACTCCCATATATTAAATATTTTACCATTTTTTTGCTTCAAAATTTTTTCCCCTATTTTCCTCCTCTAAAACCTAGGTGCGTCTTATGGTCATATGTGTCTTATAGTCCGAAAAATATGGTACCGTGGGGAAAAAAAAGTATTTAGTCAGCCATCAATTGTGCAAGTTCTTAAAAAGATGAGAGAGGCCTAGAATTGGCATCATAGGTAGACCTCAAACTATGAGAGACAAAATGAGAAAACAAATCCAGAAAATCACATTGTCTGATTTTTTAAGAATTTATTTGCAAATTATGGTGGAAAATAAGTATTTGGTCACCTACAAACAAGCAAGATTTCTGGCTCTCACAGACCTGTAACTTCTTCTTTAAGAGGCTCCTCTGTCCTCCAGTCGTTACCTGTAGTAGTGACACCTGTTTGAAATTGTTATCAGTATAAAAGACACCTGTCCACAACCTCAAACAGCACATTCCAAACTCCACTATGGTGAAGACCAAAGAGCTGTGGAAGGACACCAGAAACAAAATTGATGACCTGCACCAGGCTGGGAAGACTGAATCTGCAATAGACAAGCAGCTTGGTGTGAAGAAATCAACTGTGGGAGCAATAATTAGAAAATGGAAGACATACAAGACCACTGATAATCTCCCTCGATCAGGGGCTCCACGCAAGATCTCACCCCATGGGGTCAAAATGATCGCAAGAACGGTGAGCAAAAATCCCAGAACCACATGGGGGAACCTAGTGAATGACCTGCAGAAAGCTGGGACTAACGTAACAATGGCTACCGTCAGTAACACACTACGCCGCCAGGCACTCAGATCCTGCAGTGTCAGACGTGTCCCCCTGCTTAAGCCAGTACATATCCGGGACCGTCTGAAGTTTGCTAGAGAGCATTTGGATGTTCCAAAAGAGTATTGGGAGAACGTCATATGGTCAGATGAAACCAAAGTAGAACTGTTTGGTAGAAACACAACTCGTCGTGTTTGGAGGAGAGTGAATGCTAGTTGCATCCAAAGAACACCATACCTACTGTGAAGCATGGGGGTGGCAACATCATGCTTTGGGGCTGTTTCTCTGCAAAGGGACCAGGACGACTGATCCGTGTACATGTACATGTGTCGTGAGATTTTGAGTGCAATCCTCCTTGCATCAGCAAGGGCATTGAAGATGAAACGTGGCTTGGTCTTTCAGCATGACAATGATCCCAAGCACACCACCAGATCAACGAAGGAGTGGCTTCGTAAGAAGCATTTCAAGGTCCTGGAGTGTCCTAGCCAGTCTCCAGATCTCAACCCCATAGAAAACCTTTGGAGGGAGTTGAAAGTCCGTGTTGCCCAGCGACAGCCCTAAAACATTGTTGCTCTAGAGGAGATCTGCATGGAGAAATGGGCCAACATACCAGCAACAGTGTGTGCCAACCTTGTGAAGACTTACAGAAAATGTTTGACCTCTGTCATTGCCAACAAAGAATATATAACAAAGTATTGAGATGAACTTTTGTTATTGACCAAATACTTATTTTCCACCATAATTTGCAAATACATTCTTTAAAAATCAGACAATGTGATTTTCTGGATTTGTTTTCTCATTTTGTCTTTCATAGTTGAGGTCTACCTATGATGTCAATTACAGGCCTCTCTCATCTTTTTAAGTGGGAGAACTTGCACAATTGGTGGCTGACTAAATACTTTTTTTCCCCACTGTATATTACAAAATTTATTAATGACACAAATACTGCCAGAAATCAAAAATTTAGTTACGCTTGAAAGGCAATATGCACATATGTGGCTGTGATTATTTCTTTTAAAATATGACCCATTCATGGTGGATAGTTTCATTTGAGTCCATGTATCTATCTATCTATCTATCTATATATGTGGATGGCAGGACCTCTGGAATGATTTTTTGGCAGGCAATAGGTGTGAAGGATCTCGTCCTCCCAAGACCCCACCTCCGCCACACCTGAGATCGCTTCAGTTACCTCACACCCACTTCCAGTGAGTGTTTTGGGCCCAGAGGAAAATACAAAACCAAGCTTTCTAAATTTTATATATTTATTAACCCCTAAATGGGTCGGCACTAGACACTTAACACATACAGAGAATACATGCAGCGATTAGCAAGCAGATACAAGTAAAAAAAAACAACATGACATGGTGCATAAAATAAAAATCGTAATACCAGAAAGAAAAAAACTTATTGCCAACACCAGGTTGTGATGGTTTCTCTGGCTCCAGGTGATGTAGATGATGAGCCAGGGCACGTATCTTATAAAAGTCCAGTAGCAGATGAATCTTAGCAGAACAAAGGACAGAAGACACTTCCGGTACAAGTAGTTAGTCCACTTCTCTGAGCCAATGTGGTAGGCTCAGGGTATAGTCTTGAGCGAAGCATGTGTTTCCTACATGCGGTTACACCTCTTCTGGTTAACAAAATAGCCTCAGGCCTGGCTGCTTAGGCCGCATGGAAAGCACATGGTCAGCACATGGTTGAAGACTTCCACTTGACTTCCTCCACACCTCTCCTCTAGGAATAGCACATCAAAAAGGATAGAAGACAAAAGAGAGTGTTTCAACCTGGACTGAGAGCTTTTACCTCCCCTGGTCTCCTCCCTAAGTGAGGTCACCAGGGGGAGGAGCCCTGCCCCCTCTCTACATCTCCTAGAATAATTTTTCTGTATAATTCTTTGCCCGATGATGGTATGATGGGATTCGTAACGGGATCCCCAATACGTATATACTCCAAGGTTGGTACCCCAACTCCCTTTGGGTAAGGAGATCAGTGCCTGGACATTTGCCGGACTTTGAACTGTGACCTGTGTGTTTTCGGAGTGTGCGCCTTGACCTGACGCATCTGGTGAATTTATCGGGGCGACTGTAAGATGTCACCCAGGCCAGATATTGTCATAAAACCATATCCCTTTGAATTAGAGGTGGCTCCGGCCGGTCTTCTATTAGTATGCGGGGCGTTTCCCCAGCACATCCTATATGCTGGGTTAATGAGGGTTGCAGTCTTATGCAAATACAGGCTTGTTTCAGCGACTCTCTGGGGATCAAAGGGTTGTTGTTCACAGATCCCAGGCACCACAGCCCCCAGGCCTGTAACCAAATTGCTGATCACATACAGGAACCATAATATGGGAGTGAATATTAATGCCATAAAACCATATCTGAGTCTCATATCATTACAATAGGTCTTTTCAATTTATCAGTACATGGTGCACCTATAACTGCAAAATGCCTTGCTTATGGCTATATACCTCAGCTTTGTGTCAAGTATATAATCGTCTACCAGCATGTCTGATGCCAATCCAGCATGCAAATGTTTTAACCTTTAAAAGTCTAAGCAAATCTGGCTTATTGTAAAATCATGTGATTATTTTTAATTTCCGCCTCCTATGAACATAACCAGCCAGATCAGCTGGAACATTTTAGTTGGTTAGTGACACCCAATGCTTTACCAGCTGTCTTTTCTCAAGGAAAATGAAAGCTGGCATACAACACAAATTTCAAGGCACGCAGGTGCCTGATAAGGTTTAACTTCCTATCATTTATAGCCATGAAAATGTTGCTTTTATGGATGCTGCCCTATAAATTCTGGTGCTGAGGTGGAGATGATTTATCATTGGTGTTAACTCAGCGTAATTGTATAAAACTGTGAAAAATAGAAATACATCGGTAATGTGTTCCAACCAAAATGTCTGTCACACAATTATTAATAGGGTTTCTAATATTTATTTTAGGAAAGATGTCCAGTGACCGTGCCCTAAGGAAACAGCAGCAACTGAATAACCTCTTATCTGTCATCACTAATATGGCAAAACCCGGAGACACAATTGTGGACTTTTGTAGCGGAGGGGTAACTTATCTCTTTCTATTACATTTATTTGGTTTTCCATCTGTCTGTTATGCTTTCAGATAGGCTAGGGCTACACAGTGATTATGTTCGCAGCAACCAAAGATTGCTGTGTCACCTTCCAGTAATGTAAGCAAATGGAGTCATATTGTGACCCCCCCCAAAGACCTTGCAACCATGATTTCTAATTGCAAAAACAACCAGCAGTGCTTGCAGCATCCTCAGGGTTGCAGTAGGACTCCATTCACTTACATTACTAGAGGAGTCACGGGGTGACATAGCCATCTATGGTCATGTAACAGGAGTTGTGGCCATAATCGCCATGTAGCCCCAGCCTTTGTCAGCAAAATAGATTGTGTGCTATATGCCGAAGTAGATGTGAACAAATGTGCATCGTATCATATTAAGATCAATAGTACGTTGGGAAATGATTGGAGTACTTGCCTGTAGAATCCCTCATTACTTCTCAGCAAGTTGTCTCATGCCTATAGTTATTTGTATAGGAGCAGAGATGTAGCTAGAAAGCTAAAAAAGAACCCTGTTCATCTTGGGTCAGCTCTATCTAAACAAATAAAAGACATCTTTGTGAAAAAGCAAGTATGTACAGTTCCTGTAATCAGCTTTCATACCATGCTCCATAGTGTGGGCACAGAGTATATATATCACTTCAATAAAATGTAGATTCATGGCTAGGATACAGTGTTTCTAGTATCTTGACGAATTGCTTAAGTATTTACTCAAAGTAAAATATAAAGTTAAAATGCATATATTTTAATAAACAAAACATAAAAACAAAGCTTTGTAATATGAACTAAATATAGAAAAAAACAATGTCTATATACTCACAAAAATGGCCTGGTCATGTAGGGGTTAACTAGGGATCATAAATATTTCATCGGATTGTAAGGAAATAATTACCAATATTTTTGTATCTATAGGTAATAATGAAAAAAAAACCTTAAAAGGGGTCCTGTCACCGCTCTTGACCTGTCTGTTTTACTAAATACTTGCACACTGTATGAAATAACAATTCTGTAGCATCTTTTCCCATGACTGCTTTGTGCCATTCCTCTAGTATTATGAATACCCTGACATCTGGGTGTCACCATTCCTCCTTATTAAAGAGGTGTGCCCTTACACTGTCTGACAGCAGTGATTACTGATACTGAGAGTGTGCTGGGACACACCCCTAACTGGTAGTAACCGGTGGTCAATTTATTCATTGACTTTTTAATGGACTCAAGGAGGGGGGAGTAATTAGTAAGATACAGATCCGATAGCTTGGATGGTACCAAGATACTTCAGTGGTCCCATAGTCCATGTAAAGGGGGTGAGGGGTTTCAATCTAGAAACAGCGGACTGTGGAAAGGTAATATTTAGTATCTCTGATTTCCCGAAATGAACTTTAAAATTGCTAAGGGATCCAAAATATTCTAATCTACGGGTAAGGGCTGGGAGACCCATTTCAGGATTCGTAACAAGGAACAAGAGGTCATCTGCTAACGTGGTCGCCTGGAGGCGTTCCGCACCTATCTGGAGGCCTTGTATCCGCTCGTCCTGTCGAATACTTTGTAGTAATGTTTCAATCACTAGGATGAAAAGGGTCGGGGAAAGGGGACAACCCTTCCGCGTAACGTTTCTGATGTCGAAGGGGGGAGAGAGAGTCCATTCACCTTCAGGTTGGCAGAAGCCTGGGAGTACATAGTAAAAATCACATCAATAAACCCATGAGGTATACCAAAGCAAGTGAGCGTTCTTCGCATGAAACCCCAACAGACCCTATCAAAAGCCTTCTTGGCAGCAATACCATGAAGAACCAGAGGATGCTTACCGGAGGTCGCGAAGTGAATAGCCTGTAAAATCCTATGAGAGTTGTCCCTCCCCGGGACAAATCCGGACTGTTCATGGTGTATTAATTGTGGAAGGACCCTCTTAAGTCTCTTCGCCAGGAGCTTAGCCCAAATCTTAAGATCAATATTTAAAAGGGAAATAGGTCTATAGCTGCCACAACTAAGAGGGTCTTTCCCTTCTTTTGGAATAAGGGAGATATGAGCCTCTTGGGACTTTTTGGGCCATTGCTGACCTGTTAAGAGAGAGTTATAGACATCCGTCAGGAAGGGAAGCAGAGTGACTAGAAACTTCCTATAATATAGGAGGGACAAGCCATCAGGGCCCGGGCTCTTCCCGGAAGGGAAACTAAGTATGGCCACCCTAATTTCGTCGGATGTAAATGGCGACATTAAATCCAAGGCTGTTTGAGGGTCCACAGACAGCAAAGCTAGGGATTCCAGGAAGTCCTGGGTGGCCCTTTCCTTAGAGGCACAGGGTGTAGGTTGCTGACTGGACTCAAGGTTATAAAGATCCGAATAATAATCTCTAAAGGCCCGTGCTATGTCGGGGGTGGCAGTGACCCGGGAGGTTATCATGACTAGTCTTAATCTGGTGTATATGGGATCTATCCTTGGCTTTAACACTAGAAGTCCCAGAAATTTCGAGCTCCCCCTTCAAGTCCTGAAAGAGGGTCAAATGACCCTTAGTCCAAACTGACAACTCTGATGGCTCCAATTAGCATTTCCTTTCATTTGTAAATGTGGCCATTGTCTGAGGAATCTGCAGGGGGGAATTGTGTTGATCCACCTCAGGTCTTGTAAGAGAGTGTAAAGAAAAGAATGTAAGCTGCTCCTGAGTGTCTGCCCACCCCCCAGCTGCATTGTTGTGCTGGGAATATTTGCTAACACCTTAGCAAATTTGCATGCAGCCTTTTGTGCTGTGGGGGATGTGACTGCTTCTCAAAGTAGTCTGCGACTTGAAATCAAAGTACATCTGTAATGTCCTCCCATATCTTGGCAAGGACCCCAGTCGTCCCAGCGGGGAGAGACTGTCCGAAACTGTAGTGATGAGGCTGATGGAATCATTCATGGACAAGGGCAGAACTGTAACCACGAACAATTTCTTTACATCATTGTCACTTGCACAATGACTGCTTAGCCGGAAAACCACTATCCTCGGCACAGTCAACAAGAGTCGCCGGGAAATTCCTCAATCCGCTAGACAGATGGACCGCACTGAATTCACCACTCAGGTGTTTTCAACCACTGATGCCACACTGACAGTGTATGCACCCAAACGAAAGAAGGCCGTCTACATTCTCAGCAGCATGCACAGCGTGGTTGAGACTAAGGATACCAACAAAAGGAAGCCAAACACGGTCACACAATACAACCACACAAAGTGCGGTGTGGATGTAATGGACCAAATGGTGCGGGAGTACAGCCTGCATGCAGGAACACGGAGATGGCCATTCGCCGTGTTCTACAACATGATTGACATGGCAGCACTGAATGCTCATGTTCTTTATCAGGCATGCACTGGGGTGCAGGAGAGACAGGTGGACTTCCTGGTTGAGCTTGCAAAAGAGTTAGGTGGCTCTCATGTGACTGAAAAGAAGGCACGCAAGGAGAAACTCCTTCGGCAACAACCTTCCACACCCAGCCCTGGCAAAAGGGCGAAGTGTCAGGTCAACCATCGATGCACGAACAATTGTGCAACTGAGAGATGTGTTTACTGCTACAAATACACGTGTGGCAAATGTACCAGGGACATACCCAGGCAGTGCCAGGTATGTTCCGACAGTGCAGACAGACTGCTGAGTGAGTGCTGAAATGCTAGTCACACAAGAAGGACATGCCACTCACACACACACCCGCAGCCCCCCACAGCAGCCTATTGTAAATATGTGTGGAATTGTTTTATTCCTTGTATTTTTTTTATTATTTTCATAACAAAAATAAAAAGCAAAGAAACAAATAACAGTTGTTCTTTTGTATATTTACATTTTTGTATATTTAGATTCAAGTCAATGGGTGCAGAAAAAAAAAAAAATCGCAAAAAAAATCACAGCTACTTGCGATATTTTTGTGATCTGTCCCATTGGTCATATAGATCACTCCTCTGGGATTTTTTCGCACGAAAAAAATCGCCAAAAAAAAAAAAAAATCGCAGGAAAATCTCACCTATGAAAAAAATCGCACGAAAAAAAATCGTAGGTGTGCTTGGTGCCATTGAAATACATTGGCAAATCGCAGAAAAAAATTGCATCGCATTGCGATGCGATTTTCGCGCAATTTTTTTTTCGCTAGTGTGCTTGAGGCCTTAGACCAGGGGTCGGCAACCTATGGCACGCGTGCCACTCTTGGCACGCGAGGCTTATTCCCCTGGCACGGCAGCGGACTCCTCACCCAGCAGTTTCGATCGGACCAAACACGGCCGAAACGAAACTGCTATTATTATACAGTGGGGTCTCTTCAGACCCCCGAGTATAATAAGTGGAGCCCTCAGGGAGATGATCAAACATAAAAAACAATGTACTCACTATTCCACGCTCCGCAGCCGCTCTGTACTCTTCGGGCGCTTCTGCCTGCAGGGGCCACTATAGAGCATAATACCGTGTGCAGCGACCACTATGGGACATATACCGTGTGCAGGGGCCACTATGGGACATATACCGTGTGCAGGGGCCACTATGGGACATATACCATGTGCAGGGGCCACTATGGGACATATACTGTGTGCAGGGGCCACTATGGAGCATAATACCGTGTGCAGGGGCCACTATAGAGCATAATACCGTGTGCAGGGACCACTATGGGACATATACCGTGTGCAGGGGCCACTATGGAGTATAATACCGTGTGCAGGGGCCACTATGGGACATAATACCGTGTGCAGGGACCGCTATGGGACATATACCGTGTGCAGGGGCCACTATGGGACATATACCGTGTGCAGGGGCCACTATGGAGCATAATACCGTGTGCAGGGGCCACTATAGAGCATAATACCGTGTGCAGGGGCCACTATAGAGCATAATACCGTGTGCAGGGACCACTATGGGACATATACCGTGTGCAGGGGCCACTATGGAGCATAATACCGTGTGCAGGGGCCACTATGGAGCATAATACCGTGTGCAGGGGCCACTATGGAGCATAATACCGTATGCAGGGACCGCTATGGGACATATACCGTGTGCAGGGGCCACTATGGAGCATAATACCATGTGCAGGGGCCACTATGGAGCATAATACCATGTGCAGGGGCCGCTATGGGACATATACCGTGTGCAGGGGCCGCTATGGGACAAATACCGTGTGTAGGGGCCGCTATTGGACATAATACCGTGTGCAGGGGCCGCTATGGGACAAATACCGTGTGCAGAGGACGCTATGGGACATAATACCGTGTGCAGGGGCCACTATGGAGCATAATACCGTGTGCAGGGGCCGCTATGGGACATATACCGTGTGCAGGGTCTGCTATGGGACATATACGGTGTGTAGGGGCCGTTATGGGACATATTGCTGTGTGCAGGGGCCGCTATGGGCAAATACTGTGTGCAGGGACTGCTATGGGACAAATACTGTGTGCAGAGGCAGCTATGGGACAAATGCCGTGTGCAGAGGCAGCTATGGGACATATACCATGTTGAAGGGGCCGCTATGGGACATAATACCGTGTGCAGGGACCACTATGGGACATTATTCTGTATAACGGTGTGTTTTCTATATTAAGGATGTGTTTTTGCACAGAAAACTCCGGCTTTTTTTTTTTTTGTGCAAAAATGCACCAGTTTTACATTGAATGAAAAAGTTCCAAATATAGCTGCATCCAGATACATAGTGTGTATTCACCATAAGGATGCCGCCATACGGGGCTCCTGGACACAATAAATTTACCACTAATTGGGGGCTGCACATGGACTTTCATTGCTTCTAATCAGAAAGTACAGGAGTGTCCCAGGAAATAGCAGTAAACGCATGTGTCCTAAAGCATCTGGTGGCAGCACTTCTGTGTTATGGTTTGTGGTATATGACTTTAGTTTAGGGGTCGTCAGACTTACAATTATTGACCGGCACTCCGAGTACCTCATCTTTGATTTTTTTATTAAAATCGGCACGCCGAACAAAAAAGGTTGCCTACCCCTGCCTTAGACAAATGCTTCTGGTCATTACTCACAGCTGTACCTTGCTCTAAAATTTCTAATTCTATTTAAAATATATAAAAAATGATTAATTGTTTCAGTGCTTTTTTGCTCAAATAAAACTAAACTTAATACAATATGTATAGTCTTTATATTATCAAATACAATAAACTGAATAGAACTAACTAGACACTAAATGGCTAAACTCAATGGAAAACAACAACCTCCTGTGGTGTGACAGTAATGGCCTTAATTACAGAACAAAAGACGGTGATTATAGGATGTTAGATAAAATCCTTCAGGTCATTCGACCCGTCTCTGGGTTCCAAAGGTAGAAATGTTAAATGACCCCTCTCTGGGACTTCTAGTGTTAAAGTGTGGACATAAGTCTACCACCCTTGTTGTCATGGTCGTAGATCCTATGCTGGTACAATAAGTGTGATTTGGCAGATTTAAGAGTAAGAAGAGAGCATAATTTCTCTCTGAGAGCTGTTAGATCGGCCAATCCTGCAGCACCTTGGACAGTTTATGAAGCCCGCTCCAAGGAAGCTTGTCTTTTTCTTAAACCGAGAGCCTAACGAGATGAAGATCCCGTGCATATAGGATTTGTGGGCCTCCCAAACCACTGGGGGAGGCGGAGAGGAGTCAGGGATAGCATTAGTAGCAAAAAAGAGATCGAGATGTGATTGAGTATCTTTCTACCTTCCTGCCATTCGAGCACGGTCTCATTTAGGCGCCACTGCCGGTCTCTAGGAGTCAGGCTCGGTAAGGTAAAGAGCAATGAGCAGGGGGGCATGATCGATCAGAGATCGTAATATTCCCTATGGAGGCCTGTCTAGTGAGAGCTAAAAGTGGGACAGAAATTAACCAGTAGTCTAATCTCTGGTAGGTGTTATGTGGGGTAGAGTAGAAGGAGTAGTCTATCTCTAGGGTGTAAGTGTCTCCAGCTGTCGACAATGTTTAAATCTTGCAGTTTCATATGGAGCTTCCTCAGTGCCGACTATGAGATTGTCGTTTTCTGAGAGGAGGAGTCCAACAAGGGGTTAAGCACTAAATTAAAATCTTCGCCCAATAGGACGGGGCCCTCAGCAAAAAGCCTCAACTCATCTAGGAGTTCCAGTAGCCAACTGACCTGGCCAGTATTGGGGGCATACAGGTTCGCAAATGTGAACTTAGAAGAGGCCAGGTCACCCTTGATAAACAGGACCGTACCCTCAGTATTTCCAAATTCGGCTTTAAGCTTGAATGGAAGGGCATGGTAGAGAGCAATAGTAACCCTTCTAGAAGATGAGTTTGTACTACAGCTATGGAACCATTGTGAAAAATAGTGAGTTTGCAATTTAGGGACCATGTCTGTTTTGAAATGAGTCTCCTGCAGAAATAGGATATCAGTTTTAAGTTTTTTCAATAGCAAAAGAACATGATGACGTTTATTCGGGGAATTGAATCCCTTAACATTGAAAGTGGTTGCGGTTATGTCCGACATCACTATGACACTTGCAGGGATGGGGGTGACTATTGCACGGAGATACAGAGCAAGTACTGCAATGGAAAAGAGGGAAATGAGCAATAGACATTGGGGGATAGTCAGGTTATGTAACAATTGTGTGGCAAGTGTCAAATGAACCTAACAAGCAATCAATACACACACATATGTAAGAGGAACACAACAATATGTAATAATAAGTAGTACTGGAAGGTGCAACCACCCGGCCCGTGGTACTAAGTCGTACAGCAAGAAGGATAGAGGTAGGAAAGGGTGGGCAGTTGCACCATACAGTAGAGGTAACTGTAAAGAATTAGAATATAACTAGTACCCAGTGGCGGCCCATCAGGAGCAAGCAGATGAGAAAAACACAATTAGTGCCGAGAGGTGGAACAATGGGCCATCGACGCAGAGTCAACACTGGGGCCACCGCACCGCTAGTCAAAGGTCCCGTGGGCCCAGTGCAAGAAACCAGATGAAATATAGGCCAGCAGCCGCTGCACAAAGACAAGTAAGTCAACAAAAGAGAGGCAATAAAAAAGAAGAAGAAATGGAATGTGAGAGCTCAAATTTGCAGTCCAGAGATCTCTAGGAAGACTCAAGTCCACGGGATCATGGAGGCAGCTTTTCCATCACGGAAGAGACTGAAGCAGAAGCTCTCTGTTGGGATTTCTTCGGCCCTGCAGGTCTGGATATCGATGAGCCCGGCCTCACAGTGTCAGACTCCAAGGTCCGCTACGGAGGATGGAACAAAGATGTTTCTGCAGGAAGCCAGGAGGGAACCGCGATAGGGCGCATATCCAGCATGGGCCAGAGCTTCTCCAGATCAGCAGGTGAAGAAATGACCAGGCAACGACCGCCATGAGATACCGCCAGCCCGAAATATTCTTAGCTCTCAATGCCTCAAGAATCGGTTTCAAGATCCTTCTCTTCGCAAGGGTGGATGATGCTATATCTTGATAGAGATGTATTTCCGCATCGTTGTGAAGCAGTTGACCATGGTCTCTGGCTGCTTTTAAGATTGCTGAAGTGTCTAGATAGGACAGAAGACCACAAATAACGTCTCAAGGCGGATCGGATGGCTTGGGTCAGGGCCTCAGGGCTCTGTGGATTCTTTCAATAGTGATTTGTGCAGCCCTGTCTGCACACAGCAGAGTCTCGAAGAGTGACATAGCAATATGAGGTAGAGTCTCCGGAGCCTCTGATTCCGGGATACCTTTAAATCGTATATTCTTACGCCTGCTACGATTCTCCTGGTCTTCGATAAGGGAGAAGGCTCTGTTAAGGTGTTCTGTATGTTGCGAGATCTGAGCGGTCATAGCCTCAGGGGTAGAAGTTAGATCACTACAAGTAGCTTCCAAGGTATCCATTCGCTTCCCAAACTGCTGTACCTCAGCGCGCAGAGCTGTCAGTTCCGACATTACCGGTCGAAGCGCGGAGGCGAGTGTGTTACATAGGAAAGCTTTGGTAATAAGTGTGGGCTGTGAGTCCTCTAGGTCTCCATCTGTAGCCGTGTCCATTTTAGTGTCATACGGGGAGGTTGATCCCCCTAAAGGTTCCAACATCTTGAGGGACCGTGCGGGAAATTTTTTTTCTTCAGAAATTTCTGTAGGTCACCCTGGGGCTTGTGGAGATTGGGGGTGGAAGGAGTCTCAGACCCTCTTGAGTTACCAATCTTCACCATCTCAGCAGGGGTGTATAGCTGTGAAGCCGCAGCACTAGGCACCATCGGGGGGGACTACTCTGGCATCACGGTACCGGGACACAGTAGAGAAGAAATAAATGTAGAGAGAAGAACAGTTGGCACGCGCCCGCACGTGCCATTACTTCATTAATTCACTCCTGCTCTCAAGTGCTGCAGAACAACCACTGTGAGACATCGTACTGTGAGATGGCACTGGGAGCTCTTCTGATGGGTAGGAAAGAGAGGGGGGGGGAAGAAAAAGGGAGGATCACCACTTCTCGCCTCCAAAGGATATCAGGTCCAGCCTGTGCCACGGTAGTAAATGTAGTAGGATGGATATGTAGCTGTGAAACGAGGAGGAATAGGAGAGTTGGAGGCCTGCACTCTGTGTATGTAGGTATAGGCTGGTTCAGTAGGCCTCAAGGATACAGAGGAGGCCGTACCTATACAGCAGCGTCGGTGTCTTCCACGCTGTACTGTCCTGTAGGTGCTCAAAAGGTGAAAATGACCCAGGCCAAGGAAGTGCTGCAGTTGTGTCTCTCTGTGCGCAGGAACAGTTTCTCCTCAGCTGGCCCTTAGAGCGCAGGCAAGGAGCTCCGGGCCTCACCTCCGTTGCCGGCAGCAGGCAGATGAAAGGCGCAGGGAGGAAGATGGCGGAACTCCGTCCGCGTAGCGAGCGGTCTGGCCGGTATTCCAGCAGTTAGGCGGGGGACCATGCTTGGGACCCGGGGTGGAGAGCCAGAGGAAGCGGTTGCGGGGCATAGGATGGGCAGGAGAGGCCGACGCTTCTATTTTCAAGTTGGCGGGCGGTAAAGTAGGCCTCAGATCCCCAGTACCCGCTCTTTCCGCAGAAGTGTCTCCCAGACTGCCTCCGGAACGTACACTGAGGCTCGGGGGAAAGCCTTGAGGCAGTAGCACAATGATTTAGGCTGGGATGCCGGTATAGTTTGTCAGATTGCGGAGGAGCTCAGAGAAACACGTCCGTTCACCTCGCCGGCTAGCCACACCCCCCATAAACCCATTATTAAGTATACACTGGAATAGCATCTGAATTGATCCTCATTCTGACTCTACTGGCTTTTTCTAGGTGACGGTGGTCTAATTTCATAATGCAGTATATAAGTAAAAGTTGATCAATCATGATCCCTTTGACCGTGTGATAACACAATTATGGCAGCGCAATGTATTTTCCACCATAAGTATGTGCATAGTACAGGGGTCTCAAACTCGCGGCCCGCGGGCCAACTGCGGCCCTCGGGACAATAGTTTGCGGCCCCCACCTCAATATCAAAGTTTAATGTTAGTGCGGCCTGAGTTTGATACGAATGGCACCAGGGGCGCACTGTCTGGGGGTGGCATTTTTTACTATCTAATGTAAACCAGCCCAGGACAGGCCGCTTTAAAAAAAACACCGCTGAGCGGGGCCTGTCCTGGACTGGCTTACGAGACGTCCGCATCACAGCGCAGGCAGCGATATAATGACGTCATCGCGCCTCCTACGCTGAGACATAGACGTCTCGGACAAGAGGAGGAGGCGGAGGCTGCATCAAGGCATTGCAGGTAGATGAGGATAAGTTTTTTTTATTTATATAAATAGGCCGTTACCTGCTGGAGTATCCCCGGCAGGTCACGGCCTATTTATTTCCCTACCCGGCGTCTGCTCGTGGCCGCCCCCACTTCCCCTTCTGCTATGGGACGCAGAAAGGGAAGTGGATGCCGCTGTGAGCAGCCGCGGGCATCGGTAAGTGAGGCCGCGGGCCTCAAATACTACTACTATTATACTCCGGGGTTGTGATGATTCCACTTAAATATGGCTATAACTCAAAGCTGTATTTTGATCTCTGGGTATCGTATCTCCTTCCTAGTTCCATTTATTCATAATGTGCGCAGCCCTAATCCTAGTTGTATGTTATCAATAGTGGCAACACTGTAACAATAGGGCTTTGTATCCATCCCGGAATGGCTCTGTTGTATTCCTACATAGACCTGGGTGATCAAATAAACATGCATTGTTCAGCCTGGGCTGTTGATCAGATATGGCTGATAACATATAGAAGGCATTGTGTCATTCCACTTGGTCACATCTCCATACAAAGAATCTTGACTTGAGTGCGTTAATCAATCAGACTTGCCGTCGCCGGTGACCTCATTCTGGGAGGTGTAATCAAGGGTATAAAAGATGAGGTAAGAGGTCAGTGGGAAGAGATTGGGCTGAGACTACCACTGAGAGAATACTGTGCAGAGACTACAGAGGATATACTGTGATGAGCATGCAGGCTGGAATACTGTGTTGATGCCACATGCTAGAAGCCTCCACTGGTTATTCACACATACCAGAGCATGTGTGAATGTTGGACTACAGAACCACATCAAGGAGATGTGTGGGAAAGTAATTATTTCACCTTTATTCCCTTTTATTTTAAGTACTGTATATTGTAACTAGTAACTGTTAATGCTTGCTTTAATACCGAGCTTGTCTCATAGGATTACTACAATCCCCAGCGTCTGAGTGATAAAGGTCACCAACACACGCTGTTTATCCTAAGATCCCACTGCTGTCACCAATGTGAAAGATCCTCAGTGCGCCAACACCGCGTTGGCCCACACCTGAGTCTTCTTTCATAAAAACCACACTCACCGCCAGTGAGTGCTGGGTTCACAAGATAAATACAAGACAAGCTTTCTAAATTTTATATATGTATTAACCCCTAAATGGGTCGGTATTAACATCTAACACATGCAGTTCAGAACAGATATGCAGATATATGCAAGCATTAACAATTACTAGTTACAATATACAGTACTTAAAATAAAAGGGAATAAAGGTGAAATAATTACTTTACCACACATCTCCTTGATGTGGTTCTGTAGTCCAACATTCACACATGCTCTAGTATGTGTGAATAACCAGTGGAGGTTTCTAGCATGTGGCATCAACACAGTATTCCAGCCACAATGGAGCATAATATAAGTGCAGGGGCCACTAGGGAGCATAATACAATTGCAGGGGCCACTATGGAGCATAATACCGTGTGCAGGGGCCAATATGGAGCATATTACCGGTGTGGAAAACCTGATGCGGCCCAGCCTCACCCAGACTCTACCTCCAGCGGCCCCCGGGTAAATTGAGTTTGAGACCCCTGGCATAGTACCACTGCTAGGCCAGCAACAAAGGTCACTTGACATCAGTATGGGAAGACATCAGCACTAACTATCTGCAGGGAGTCGCCAGGGACGCATGTGCAAATAGATCAGGTATCTTCCTTAGTAACAACAATGCAATATGGGCCAGAAAATATCCTAGTGACACGTAAAAAGTTTTGTTTGATTAATGTCCCATTGCTGAGACCTCCTCATATCACTGATACAGCAGGCAGATGCACATTCTTTACTAAGCTATGAAAGAGCAGATTGGTGTATAGACTCATAGGAAGGCTCTGGATCGAGGGCCGGTTGAGCGAGAGCAGGCAGTAGGTTGCTTTATTTCTCCTGAAACCGCATGAATCAAAACTCCTGACGTGAAGTACTTTGTTTTCCTTGTTTTCATATATTTATGAACCCTTTATAGAGTTGTCCACCTTGGACTTTTTGTCCACCTTTTTCTTAAAGGTATTTCCCAGTGTGAAGCCATTCACAGGATGTCCCACTTCTGGGACCCCGAGTGATCATTACTTATAATCTGTAGGGAAAACAGCACCACATGTACAGTTTGCCTGCAGCACCATCATAGGCCAAATAAAGTCATACAATTAATGATTTTATTTATGGGTCATAGAAGTTGTTAAACAATATAAACAAGACAGAGAAATTTATGGGTAGAGATACAAATAACATGAGGGAGGCTATGGGTAGAGATACAAATAATATGAAAGTGTGTACGGGTGGAGATGCAAACAACATTGAGGAATATATAGGTGGAGAGGACAATTGAAGACCTTGTGTCTAGTATGTGGGGACTTCTACCAGCTTTTGTCCACAATCCAAAATCAGGTGACAACCTGGTAGCCACTTTCTTTAATTCTCATCTCAGGTGACCAATTTGCTGCTGTGAGCATTGGCTTCTTTTAGCCCATTTTATAGGTGGAACCCAATCAATGTATGTGTGTATATTGATGTTACTGCATAATGATGATGATTTGTGTTTTCTTCTCATACAGGGTCATGTTGGGATTGTTTTGGCATATATGCTCCCATCATGTCAGGTAAGCTGTAAACCTCTGTATTATATAATGCTACACAAGAACATAGGTTTACATGAAAGCATTCTAAAAGCATATTATTTTATAGGGTAGTTTGCTTATTTATGAAGTTTTTCAACAGCTCTTTCTATATGCAGAAAAGAAAAATAAAATTACTTGAAAATAGAAGAACTGCTAAAAGCAAAGGAAACTGGATGAGATCCAGCATTATATAACTGCAGTTTCTTTTAAGATGCAATCTATTCCTTGTAAAATGGGTAGTAACTATGTGTTTTACCAAAATTGACATGAAATCATTGCTGTGCTGTTATTGCATATAGCATTTGCTTCTTTGCTATGGTAATTGTTATGGGTTATCGTAATGAATTTTACCTTATCACTTTCTTTAACTTGTTTGTCAAGTTATCTGAAAAGGGTAAAAGTGCATATCAATGTGACCTTTGCAAGTTTTCTGTGAATTTGTTTGATCTTCCAGGTGTTGAGGATAGTATCGCCATTGGCGTCAAATTCAATGTATTTGATTGGTGTTTCCACAATTCCAATCACATCTAGTCACAAGCAGAGGACCAAAAGAACTATAAAACTTAACTTTTAATTTAAATTATAACAATAAATATTCATGTTAAGACGGTCAAAAAAACATCACCAATTTAAGTACACATAACAAACAGTGCTCTAGATAAAAGAGGAACAGTCTTACCCGGACCTACTGAGAGACGATGGGGACTCAACAGGACTTGCAGATGAAGGGCTGATGTAATTATACCCTCTCTCTCACCTATGTCCCACCATGACTCCTGTCCTTGCAAAGACAGTCCCCAGAGCTCTCCCTGTGTCTCCCTATCAAATTGAATCCTTTTCCCTTATTTCCTTCATTCCAACGTGTTTCATGTCCCAACAGGATGGAGGGGCAATCCTCAGGTGATTTATAAATATAAGCCCCGTGGGGTGTGGCAGCCCTTCAAGCTGCTCAAACATATGTCTCCATAGTCAGCTTGCTGGTTGTAGGGCTATAGAGGTAGATACTGAGTCCAGGGGAACGTTCGTGTCAGTGGCAGTCCCATAACTGAGTTCTCTCTTAGTAAGTCCGTTCCTCTTTTATCTAGAGCACGGTTTGTTATGTACACTTAAATTGGTGATGCTTTTTTGACCTTTTTAACATGAATATTTATTATTATAATTTATATTCAAAGTTAAATAATAAATGTGAATAGAAAGGTTGTTGCTCAAATATAAACGTAAACAAAAAGTATTAAATAGAACAACTAGAACGTAACTTTTAATTTTTAATTATACGTACTTTAAAAATTAAAAGTTACGTTTTAGTTCTATTTAATACTTTTTGTTTATATTCAAAGTTAAAGTTTTATAGTTCTTTTGGTCCTCTGCTTGTGACAATAGATTGTTGGATCATGAAGTTTATATAATAATTCCAGTCACATGTAAAAGAAAATTCGTAGGTGGAATTTTTGCAGCTGTATGGGATAAAAAAAAAAAAACCCCTCTGAAAATAAGTAGCATGCTTGCCTTACTTATTTCAAGCAGAAAACGTAAAGGATGGGGCTGATCGAAGTGTGGATCTGCTGCAAATATAAGGTAGAAATCTAAGTGTAAGAGTACATTTACGCAGTGCACCATGTGATTTCACCCTTTCACATGATCAGTATTTAGTAAATATTATGCATCAGTATTTGTAAGCCAACCTACACAGACATAAGTATAATGTAAATATATGTACCTATTCTGTGTTTTGGTCCCCAATACTGACTATGCGAAAGTGGCCTAAGGCTTGCAGTTAAACATGATTGATTTGTAATATGGAATACAACACATGTGAATATATTGTACTCTTAAAAGGTTTGTCAATGTTAAAGAAAATTTTGTACAAAAAACCAGGAAATGTGAAAGGTATACTCTCCCATTTCGTTCCCTGGCCTCACTACTTCAGTCCTTTCACCAGGTTTAGTTTACTTGGCTGCTGTAATGGCATGCTCATATATGGCACACAAGGCAACTGAGGCCAGTGATTGACTTTGATGCTCATGTGGAGTTTATGGACACATCATATGTGTAACCAAGTAAACAAAGTCTGACAGGTGAGAATTGGAGTGGAGGCGCTCGGGGTTTGGGATTAAATTGGTTAGTATACCATCTCCCATTATTTTTATCACAATTCTTGGCTTTGGGCAAATGTATAATTTACTCGGACAACCCCTTTGAAGGCAAAGTAGCCACCATGCATTTCAATTTCATTTGTGGATGTTAAAAGATGATTTTTTTGTTATAGGTCTTTGTCATTTATACAATATAATATTGGTCTGGTTCAACTTCTTGTCCTGTCTTTACAAAGAAATTCACCTATTAGGCTTTACTGTACTATGTTGTATGAAAAGCAGTCCACACTAGAATGGTCTGGGGATGCTTTACTCTTAGCATTATACAGGGCCTCATGGAAGCGCTCATCTTTTCTTCTCCGGACAGTCATTCTTCCAGATGTCCCAAACAATCTGAAGGGGACTTCATCGGAAAAAAATAACTTAACTCCAGTCCGTTGCAGTCCAATCCCTGTATTTCCAGCAGAATGTCAGTCTGTCTTTGATGTTTTTCTTGGAGAATAGTGACTTCTGGAAATATGATTATCCAGAGAAGAAAAAGAAGGCGCTACCAGGAGTGCTGTGTCATGCCAACAGTAAAGCATCCTGAGATCAGTAATGTGTGAATAAATGGAGAGCAACTTCACCCAATGATCCAGGAGCAATTTGTTGCTGACTAATGCTTTTTTCCAGAATGATTGAGCACCATGCCACAAGGCAAAAGTGATTAAAGTGGCTCAGTGAACAAAGCAATGAACTTTTTGGTCTATGGTCAAGGAAATCCCCAGATCTTAAACCGCAGGATTACCTGCAGTCAATCCTCAAAAAGCAAGTGGAAAAGCAAAAACACAGAAATTTTGCTAAACTCCATGTGCTGGTTAGGAAAAAAATGGGATACCATCAGTCAGGATTTGGCCGATAAGCTGATATCCATCATGCCAGGGCAGAGGTGTAGCTTCAAGTTCAGCACAGAGGGGGCAAACACATCCAAGGGGGGCGCCTACGAAGGTATACCAATACTTCACTATACAGTAACCTTATAGTGATAGATATCAGTTTTACATAGGGCTCTGTAGACCATATAAGTGAATACAGTGCAGGAAACATATAGTTACAGGTTCCGTCTCTGACTGTAATCGTTCACATTTCCCATCTTTGGCTCCTCACTTTTCCAGACATCTGACCCACATTGTCCACACCTACATAAAGCGCCTATCCTGCTTATACTGTCAGTTATAAAATGCATAATCTAAAAATCCCCTGGAGATGAACAATACACCCTGAGTCCATCTTTAAATTAATAATGTCCCTGTGTGCCCCTTAAATTAGTAAAGCCCTTGTGTGACCTTTTAAATAAAGCCCCCTGTGTTTCCCCCCCTCATTAAAGGACTTATTCCAGCTTATTTTTATTGATGACCTATCCTCAGTATAGGTCATCAATAAAAGATCAGTAACGGTCCAACACCCAGACCCCCTCAATCAGCTGTTTGAAGGGACCGCAGTTCTACAGTGCCACACTGTTTTGTTTGACTCATCCTATACACTTCTTTGAGGTGAAGCTGTAATTACATTGGTCACTATAAAACAGACAGCATGCAAAGTAAACAATGATAAGGTCACAGCTGATCAGCGGGGGCTTCAGATGTCGGACCCCCACTGTTTTCAAGAGATTGGCACAGGACGCTGAAAAAGTAAGGGTCCTGCTCATACTTCCCATGGACTCTGTGACTGATTCAGCAGCAGAACCCGTGCCACAAGCATCCAGCTGTTTAGCCCCATTGTTTCTAAGGCTAATTACAAAGTAAACTGGTAGCAGAAAGCCAAAGCTCTACTTCATCTTTCCACCACAGGATGCAAAGGGTGGGAAGTGAAGACGAATCTGAGGCAATAGACCATCTCAATTTCCTCTTCAATTTCTGATGTGTGAACGGGCCCTTAGATTTAACGTATAATCCTATATATTCATAAATTTCATCTACATATTACCACCAGTTGGTAATATCAACCCATCCATTTTATTCTTTATAAGGGATTAGCCTTCTATTGAAGAAACCATGGGTTGGTAGTTGTGTTTTACTGTATGAAGTTGTCACATTGTTCCATTCCAGCAATGAAAGACTGTTATCACAGTAGTGCCTATATATTTATTGTGCACATCTTTGTCTATTACTCACAAACAGACAGAATAGTCATTTTTGTGTAATATAGTAACATAAGAGCATTTGCTTTTCTGACTTCAGATTGCTCTGATAGAGAATAAAGAAGAGTCTTTGTTGCGTGCCAGGGACAGAAGTAATGGATTAGGATTAACAAATATCTGGTTCATTCAAGCAAACCTGGATTACTTTACAGGGAAGTTTAATATTGGGGTAAGTAATTTTCCATATCTAGTTATATCTTCTTGTTGTATGTAATGCAGTTTTATATTCTTTTGTTTTTACAGAGAAGATGTCATCTCAATATTTACATTAGAGGACTCTCTCTTGATACACCTAAAATATACATACCTGTTTTATTAGACCTCTAGTGCATTCACTCACATAAAAACACTCCAAAAGGTTGGGGGGATATCTGACTCATCCATTATCTATTGAGCATACTGGAATTCTTAATGGAGCATAGATCCATAGCTGTCCATAGTAAAAAAAAAAATCCCAACCGATCCTTACCACTTCCTCTGGTCCTGCTCATCCATTCTAAAATGGAAACTTTGACCATCAGTATCCTTACCAGCTGCTCTACCTTGTACATGATTTGAGCCATCATCATGCACTTGCGACCCAATATACATTGTTATATAGAAAATACAGAAATTTAACACCCATTCTCAAACCACAAATCCCCCAACCACATGAACCACCAGACTTATAGGTGTAACGAGTTTCTAATATTATTTTCAAAAGTATTCATTCTATAACAGCAAAAAGTACAGTGTACAGGTAAGAAATTACTTTATCATGAACAGTAAATAATGCAAATTGTACATAGTATAATACAGGAATAGAATAATGTAATCCAAGATATTAAAGTGTACAAGTAAAAGGATTAAAAAGGTATATAACCAGCAGCAAACATAAGAGAATAAGGGAAGGGGTTAACAGGGCCAAGGTGCATAGGTGGGGGAGAGAGAAGAACCTGCATAAGGAAAAACATAACACTTGCACTCAGTGGCATATCAAAGCTGGAGACAATATGGCAGACCTGGGATATTGGACCCCAGTTTCTAATATTGATGGCCATCAATATTAGATCTGCGGGGTCCGACACCCAAGAACCCCACACATCACCACTCTCGGCAATGCTTACATGCCATTAGCCAAGCTGCTCACTTCCCATACAAACTGAAGCAATGTGGAGATAATCACCTTTCTATAGATATGTAGAGCAGCCTGCAAATGCATCAGGGATTGATTTCCAGATTTGCTAACAGACAGCTGTAATGCAGACAGCAAAGGGTGGGCAAAGGACTTCATAAATACAGTGGGGAAAAAAAAGTATTTAGTCAGCCACCAATTGTGCGAGTTCTCCCACTTAAAAAGATGAGAGGCCTGTAATTGTCATCATAGGTAGACCTCAACTATGAGAGACAAAATGAGAAAACAAATCCAGAAAATCACATTGTCTGATTTTTTTAAGAATTTATTTGCAAATTATGGTGGAAAATAAGTATTTGGTCACCTACAACCAAGCAAGATTTCTGTCTCTCACAGACCTGTAACTTCTTCTTTAAGAGGCTCCTCTGTCCTCCACTCATTACCTGTAGTAATGGCACCTGTTTGACATTGTTATCAGTATAAAAGACACCTGTCCACAACCTCAAACAGTCACACTCCAAAATCTACTATGGTGAAGACCAAAGAGCTGTGGAAGGACACCAGAAACAAAATTGTAGACCTGCACCAGGCTGGGAAGACTGAATCTGCAATAGGCAAGCAGCTTGGTGTGAAGAAATTAACTGTGGAAGCAATAATTAGAAAATGGAAGATATACAAGACCACTGATAATCTCCCTTGATCAGGGGCTCCATGCAAGATCTCACCCCGTTGGGTCAAAATGATCACAAAAACAGTGAGCAAAAATCCCAGAACTACACGGGGGGACCTAGTGAATGACCTGCAGAAAGCTGGGACTAACGTAACAAAGGCTACCGTCAGTAACACACTACGCCGCCAGGGACTCAGATCCTGCAGTGCCAGACGTGTCCCCTTGCTTAAGCCAGAACATATCCGGGCCCGTCTGAAGTTTGCTAGAGAGCATTTGGATGTTCCAGAAGAGCATTGGGAGAATGTCATATGGTCAGATGAAACCAAAGTAGAACTGTTTGGTAGAAACACAACTCGTTGTGTTTGGAGGAGAGTGAATGCTGAGTTGCATCCAAAGAACACCATACCTACTGTGAAGCATGGGGGTGGCAACATCATGCTTTGGGACTGTTTCTCTGCAAAGGTACCAGGACAACTGATCCGTATACATGAAAGAATGAATGGGGCCATGTATCGTGAGATTTTGAGTGCAAACCTCCTTCCATCAGTAAGGGCATTGAAGATGAAACGTGGCTGGGTCTTTCAGCATGACAATGATCCCAAGCACACCACCAGGGCAACGAAGGAGTGGCTTCGTAAGAAGCATTTCAAGGTCCTTATCTCATCCTCATAGAAAACCTTTGGAGGGAGTTGAAAGTCCGTGTTGCCCAGCGACAGCCCCAAAACATCACTTCTCTAGAGGAGATCTGCATGGAGGAATGGGCCAACATACCAGCAACAGTGTGTGCCAACCTTGTGAACACTTACAGAAAACGTTTGACCTCTGTCTTTGCCAACAAAGGATATATAACAAAGTATTGAGATGAACTTTTGTTATTGACCAAATACTTATTTTCCACCATAATTTGCAAATGAATTCTTTAAAAATCAGACAATGTGATTTTCTGGATTTGTTTTCTCATTTTGTCTCTCATAGTTGAGGTCTACCTATGATGACAATTACAGGCCTCTCTCTGGAGACCGGTGGAAATTTAATTTAAAAAAAAAAAAAAAAAGCATACTCACCTATCCTTGGCAAACTATTGCCTGCTACCAGTGTCCTTTTGGTCTCGGACAGTTTTTTTTTTTTTTTTCTTTTTACACCTTCACCACCCTCCACAGGGGTTGCTCAAATTTCTGGACAACCCCTTTAAATGGCTAGTGACAACAGCTTTGTACACAGAACAATCACTGTATAATATAGTTTACACTGAAGCTACCTGATATGATTCTAAAACGTCTGCCTTCAAGAGAGAATGTGTGTGCTGTAGCCGCAGGCTTCATTTTGCTGCAATAGAAAGATTATAAAGGGTCAGCAATGATGTTCCTGCACTTGATGGGGACAGTTTATGGTGGAAAAAAAAAAGACCTGGCACATTCCCTTTAAAAGCAAGTTTCACCTAAGAGTAGCAACTTCCAAGTGGGTGCTGACACCATTGAACAAATAAATAATTAAACATGCACCAGAATTCAGGTGTGCGGAGTTCATTGCAAAGGGGGTCTGGTTTATGCTAAGGCTAGGTTCACATCTGTTACAGAGTCTCCGTTGGCAGAGACTCCGTCGCAGAGTCCGCTGAAAATCATCAGAGAAAAGTCCTGCAAGGAAGACGTTTTTTCTCCACTGCTTTCAGTTTCAAAACAATGGACCCCATTAAAGCCAATGAGGTCTGCCAGGCTCCATGTGTAACAACTGTTTTAGTGGTCCACATCTCCATTCAGTTCCCATGACAGAAAGCAAGCACTAGTGTGCACCTAGCGTAAACTGTGATCCAGAAATTTGCACCAAAATTTTGGACGTTGCGCCACAATTTAAGTCATTGGGCCAAATTTTTGAGCCAAAAATTTGGCTCAAAATGGTCGGAAACTAATCCAACTAATAAGTTGTATAAAGGTATACTAGACAATGTAAAAGTACCGCAGATTTTCAAACAGCAACAGACACTTTGGAAAATCTGGTGCAGTTTAAGACTGTCTAGTCTAACTTTGCACTGTCTAGAAAAGCTAGAACAGGGATCAGCAACCTCCAGGACCTGTGCCGAGGTTGGCACTTCAGGCATATTTACTCAGCACAGGGCTCTCTCTATTGTTTAAAACGCTGATGCTCCATGTAGACCCTTGCTCTCATGGACCATGTAAACATAGTTGGAGGGGAGGAGACACTAAGGGGGATAGCATGAGGCATGGCGTCCTAGTGTCCAGGCTATGAGCTAGCGTAGTCAGAGGGCAGCAATTGTCTCTGAAATTCATTTTTGTACCTTGAAGCAAGTGCAAAAGTAAAGTATGATATGGCAGTTGAGTATGCTAAAGTGTGTGTGTTTGTTCACTTCAACAAAGCTAAAGAGATTTGTATGGGTTTATACAAAAAAAAAAAAAAAAAAGACGAGGCTATTTGAGGGACATCCTCTGCCTTCTCAGAGGTGGATTACTGCAGATCACTCTACTGTTCAGCCAGAAGTCCTATCCACTGGGAAAAGAATCATCTTTGCACAAAAGTGTCATGGACAAAAATCACATTGAAATGAAAGTTTAGTTAACCAGTTATTTGGTTGCTGTTATGGTGTGTATTCAGTGGCGTAACTAGAATGACCCCAGAGTATAATGATTGGAGACCCAAGGGAAGATACAAACATAAAAAACAATGTTACTTACCTCTTCCTGGCTCCGGTGCGCTGTTTCGGCCATCTTCAATGTTGGACCAGATATTGCGTGATCCAGGCTGGCGTCGCGACGCATAATGACGTCGGCTGATGTCTGGGACGTCACCAAACAGGCCCGAAGCCTGTCGGAGTGCAGGAGAGGTAAGTAATGTTGTTTTTTATGTTCGCTCACCTCCCCTGGGCCCCTGATCGTTATACTCAGGGGTCTGAAAAGACCCCAGAGTATAATGATAGCAATGCTTGTAGGGTTCGCGGTAGTGGCTGCCACAAGGCTCCGGGCCCCTTAATGTCCCGGGCCCTGTGGCAGCCACTACCGATGCTACCCCGGTATTTACTCCCCTGTGTGTATTATATCTATTCATGTAGGGGTCAACATCCTTACAATTGCTTGCCACATTGACTGCTTCATCTTTGACTTTTTTTTTTAAATAAATCGGCACACAATACAAAAAAAGTTGCTGACCCTTGGTCTAGAAGATAGACAGTTTTAGCTTATCTGCCCCCATGTCAGTGAGATTCTGGTGGTTGTGGTACTCACTTTGTAAGTAATTGAATATCAAGTATAGAATTAAATAGTAGAATGGAGCTGTAATTATGCTTTTACATCTAAATATGTAGAAAAAATATAAATGGCATGTTCTTAAACATAAATGCCTAAGACCTAGACAATGATATCACCCCAAATTATACATCAGTAGTTTAAGACAGACTGGACTGCAGACATTTTGAACTCGTTGGAAATCATTTTCTTCTCACTAGTACCACAACCTATTTCCTGGCAGAAATCCCATCCATACATCTGAATAGGATTGCGTTTATAAACATTAAGAAATATGAGATGGATTACTACAACAAAAATATACCACATTACAAACGAACAGCTCGAATAGAATCAGGTGCATTTAATGCCGCAGTCACAACTAGCAACAGTGTCAATCTACCATGAGAAGACTACCCATGTTTCTCCGAAAATAAGACACGGTGTTATATTATTTTTTTGCTCTGAAAGTTAGATTAGGGCTTATTTTCAGGGTATGTGTATATTTTTTCCATGAACAACAATCCACTCACCAGACCCCGTTACACCCAAAACAATTAGAACTGGCAAGTGCCAATGGTGGATGGGTTCTCACACACTGATCTGTGAAACTCCTGTCAAAGGCATGTCACTGTTGCCCCTTACCGTTGCATCAGTGTTCCACTGTAGCCAAGTGTAGAAATTAGCTCCTCCTGGTGACCAGATGCAGCCACAACCCTCTGGCTCAGGAGTGGAGTGATGCCAGTGGGACTACCTGATCTGTGTGTGAGAGCTCAGCACTACTGGTAGTCAACCGTTATTGTTGTGGAGAACTGTCTCACTAGTGCCATCTTGTACACATAGGTCCCTTAAGGTCAATGTACGATTCTTTTGGGGGTGTCTGCTTTCCTTGATGAAGGGTCTACTGTATCTGTTTTGCTGTATTCTATTTACTTTGTGACATGTATAGCTGCCTCGATACTATTTTTAATGAACTACAACTAGGGCTTATTTTTAGAGTAGGGCTTATATTTCAAAAATCCAGAAAAATCATGCTAGGGCTTATTTTCGGCGTAGGTCTTATTTTTGGAGAATCAGGGTATGTCACAGCTGGGTGATGCATTGGTGATTCTTAAAACAAAACTTGGACAGGCACTGCCCACAGTGAATTACCATGCCCACAAAATGCATTGGTAATTCACTGCACATATAAATTAGTTTGGATTTTTCTTTTTATTCCTTTCTGTTATCTTTAAATTCTTATTTTCTTATTTGCTGTAAAAAAAATAAAGCAACATGAGTAAATTCTGTGTTGAAATGCTGTGCGTAAAGTGTGTTCAAAGCATATGACTCAGTCCATGATAAAATGAAAATCCAGAAAATCACATTGTCTGATTTTTAAAGAATTTATTTGCAAATTATGGTGGAAAATAAGTATTTGGTCAATAACAAAAGTTCATCTCAATACTTTGTTATATATCCTTTGTTGGCAATGACAGAGGTCAAACATTTTCTGTAAGTCTTCACAAGGTTGGCACACACTGTTGCTGGTATGTTGGCCCATTCCTCCATGCAGATCTCCTCTAGAGCAGTGATGTTTTGGGGCTGTCACTGGGCAACACAGACTTTCAACTCCCTCCAAAGGTTTTCTATGGGGTTGAGATCTGGAGACTGGCTAGGCCACTCCAGGACCTTGAAATGCTTCTTACGAAGCCACTCCTTCGTTACCCTGGCTGTGTGCTTGGGATCATTGTCATGCTGAAAGGCGCAGCCACGTTTCATCTTCAATGCCCTTGCTGATGGAAGGAGGTTTGCACTCAAAATCTCACGATACATGGCCCCATTCATTCTTTCATGTACACGGATCAGTCGTCCTGGTCTCTTTGCAGAGAAACAGCCCCAAAGCATGATGTTGCCACCCCCATGCTTCACAGTAGGTATGGTGTTCTTTGGATGCAACTCAGCATTCACTCTCCTCCAAACACGACGAGTTATGTTTCTACTAAACAGTCCTACTTTGGTTTCATCTGACCATATGACATTCTCCCAATACTCTTCTGGAACATCCAAATGGTCATTCACTAGGTCCCCCCGTGTGGTTCTGGGATTTTTGCTCACCATTCTTGTGATCATTCTGACCCCACGGGGTGACATCTTGCATGGAGCTCCTGATCGAGGGAGATTATCAGTGGTCTTGTATGTCTTCCATTTTCTAATTATTGCTCCCACAGTTGATTTCTTCACACCAAGCTGCTTGCCTATTGCAGATTCAGTCTTCCCAGCCTGGTGCAGGTCTACAATTTTGTTTCTGGTGTCCTTCCACAGCTCTTTGGTCTTCACCATAGTGGAGTTTGGAGTGTGACTGTTTGAGGTTGTGGACAGGTGTATTTTATACTGATAACAATGTCAAACAGGTGCCATTACTACAGGTAATGAGTGGAGGACAGAGGAGCCTCTTAAAGAAGAAGTTACAGGTCTGTGAAAGCCAGAAATCTTGCTTGTTTGTAGGTGACCAAATACTTATTTTCCACCATAATTTGCAAATAAATTCTTTAAAAATCAGACAATGTGATTTTCTGGATTTGTTTTCTCATTTTGTCTCTTATGGTTGAGGTCTACCTACCTCTCTCATCTTTTTAAGTGGGAGAACTTGCACAATTGGTGGCTGACTAAATACTTTTTTTCCCCACTGTAACTATTATTGTGGAGTTAATAAATACAAATTATTGTGAAATTTCACTTTTATTCCAGTTTGCAATTATTGACTTTATATTGATTTGGTGTATTCTCAAAAAATGGCAAGTGAAAAAAGAAATATATATATATATATATATATATATATATATATATATATATATATAATCTAGCTAATAAAGTGCATGTTTAATCCATTGACTTCATTGCTATGCACTATAGTATGGAATGAAAGGCATTAATGGAATGCCCTTGAATACGTTGCTGAGAATTATACTTAGTTGATGGCTTTAAAACATTAATTAAGACATAATCCACATAATCTGCAATTGTCACATAATGACTAAAGAACTTGCTAAAAGATTATGCCAACCAAAAGTTAAAATCCTACGGGCTATACATATCAAGGAACTGGTCACTCAAAACTGAAAAAGACAGCTTAAAATGAATGTTCACCCTTGGGCACTATTTTGTTATTGAAATACATTCAGACTTCTGTGCAGGTTTACTGTGTGCAGTTTACTTTCTCTTATGAATATCTGCTTTCGGGATGTCCAAAGCCTAGCTTTGGTTCTTCCCTTTGGGAAGCTTAGATTAACCCTCCCCCCTTTCTGTTTCCTTCTTTCCTCCCCCTTTTCTCATATTGTCTTCTTTACTAATTGTTTCTCCTTTTTATACTACCTGAGAACGTTCCCAGATTAACGTACTGATGAATGACATGATAGATTATGTTTTAGTCTCCTTATTTTGGGATGTTGTCCTGGCTCTTTCCTTACTGCCGTATACTTTGTTTTGTTGGTGTCGTGGTGTGATACAAATTGGGTAATTTGGAAAAAAAAAAAAAAAAGATTTTGAAGATTTATGCAAATGAGGCAGTTCTTGCACTGGGGCAGGCCTTCAGCTCCCTGGAGCACTGCTCTTGCCACTCAGACCCCTAACATCTCCTGTCTGTTCCACCTTGTGCAGTGAGAGTTGATCCTCCCACTGATATGACATCACCCATCCTTCTTGAGCAGTAAAAACAGTGCTCCTTGGAGCTGAAGACCTGCCCCCAGTGCACCAACTGCATCAACTTGAAGGTTGTTTTTCTCCAGAGCAACAAAAGTAATATTATTTATCTTATATTGGTATAATAAAGGTATTTTGTTTATTACTGAAATGTGCTCTGTAACACAGTGTTAGCAGTGTAACAGGTGATATACTCTCTTTAACCCCTTCCCCGCCGGAGGGACTTTTCGTTTTTGAATCCCCACCTTCCAAATCCCATAGCTTTTTTTATTTTTTTCCATTCACAGAGCCATATGAGGGTTTACTGTTTGCGGGACAAATTGTTCTTCATAATGGTGCCTTTTATTATTCTGTACAATGTACTGGGAAGCTGGAAAAAAATTCAGAATGGGGAGGAATTGGAGAAAAAGTGCACATAGGGATACCTAATGTGTATGTGTTTCACAGTAATTTTTATAGTAATATTCCTATGACAGGCCTGGGAGCCTTCATAGGAACAGGTTGGCTTCCACGATCTCACTGCACGGGAGACGGCTTGCAACGGGAAAGGGAGCATTTTTTTTTTACTTTGGGGGAGCTGGGAGGTAGTAATGCCCGTGATCAGATCGGACTTAAGTGGTCATTAGCGCCAATGTCGGGAAGGAGTTAACACATCTTTTAGCTGTCAATGGTCTAATTTTTCCAATATATGGTGTTGCAAATTCCCTCTAAAGATAAAGTGTTAAAAAGGTTATCAGGGGATCTAAAAATCTAAACCTAAGCTTGGTAAGCCAAATTACTCTTTTAGTACAGGTGTCCAACTCACAATTCGTTTTTTGTTGTTTTAAGACAACCACTGCACCTATTGTACCGTTACATTTATCCCTGATATTTCTTATTTGTGGGCCTCACTGAGGTTCAGGAGCTACAGTGCGCTTTTCTGTACAGGTGGGGCACACTACATCATCCACATGACCCTTTCAGCCATCAGGGTGCTACTGAGAATGCATGCTCTTTATTTTGCCTGCATTTGCAGTTCACATTTTCACGCCAAAGCCAGAAGTGGATCGCATAGAAATGAGAAGTATAAGGGCGCATTCACACAATTGAGTTTCAGCCGTGAAACTTGGTCCGTGTGGTGGCCTGCACCTTATGGCGGGAGAGGGACTCCTAGCATAATAGTTATATATGCTGCTAGGAGTGCCTGTCTCCTAGCTATATACTGTCCCCTACAGATTACAGTACAGGACAGTATGTCACTGGGAGGCAGGGACTCCTAGCAGCATAGACAACTATACTGCTAGTAGTGCCTCTCCCAGCATAAGGTGCAGGCCGGTAAAACCGGACAACACATGGAGCAAGTGTCATGGCTGATACAACGTTTGAATGCAAAAGTCTTCCTTTTATTCTCATTCGTTTGACTCCACTGCCGCTCTTCACTTTACATGCTCCCCGTTTCCAGGGCATGTGCAGCGAAGCAGAAGAGTACTTAACAGGCTTCACTGCAAAACTGTGCATGTACCAGGAGCACCAGAGATGAGTCAGATGAAACTTTTTCTAGGTAAATATAAGAATACATGCAGTCAAATCAAAGAATAACTTTTGGATTTTCTGTGTGGATTTTAATGAAGAAAATCTGCACCGTAATCAATTAGTCAATGAGAAATTCTATTTTTCATGCACATGGTGCAGATTGTTCCTGCACAGAAATTGACCTGTGGTGTGGATTGTGTGGATTTTTTTTACAGTACTGATTCTAAACAAATGGCTTTAAAATCTGCATGTCTAAATCCACATGTACAAGTATGAAAATCCAAACCAAAATCCATGCAAATTTCAGCGCAAATTGTAATCCTAATCACATACATGTACCCTAAAGTTTTTGGTTTTTTAAACCCCAACAGGGACAGGCTTTAAATAGGATTATTTGAAACACTAAACTACTGGACCTTTAAAGGGGTTTTCTTATCTTGAGATTTAGCCGTCCTCCTGTCTCCTCTTCTCTCCACTTCCTGGTTTTCATCTCAGTTCAGCAGTGTGCTTTTGCTTGCTGTAAATGCAATGTTATCTCTGGGTTTACCTGCACAAATTACAGATGTACTGATCAAGAAACTTATCAGGCACTTATCAGGGCTCAGCAACTGAAAGCTGTATGCAGAGAAGAGAATATACATGGCCAGAAGCATGGACTGAGTCATCATTCTAACTCAGGGGTAGGCAAGCTTCGGCACTCCAGCTGTTGTAAAACTACAACTCCCAGCATGCATACTTGCTCTGCTGTTCTTGGAACTCCTATGGAAGCGAATGGAGCATGTTGGGAGTTGTAGTTTCACAGCAGCTGGAGTGCCGAAGGTTGCTGACCCCTGTTCTAACCTAAGAACAGGTCTGTAACCTAGGCAGACAGCTGTAAACACTGAGGAAAGAGACTATAAATTAAAAAATAAATTGGCACAATTGAATCTTGGACATAAAACGACATGATGAAGATTCTCTTAGAGTAAATCTAATTCTTTAGGAAACACGTATGCAAAGAAAAATAAGTAAATGCAATTGTTTTCATTACTAAGATGCCTTATTTTTTCTGCCTTTGCACTTGGGTTCCAGTTAGGGGCCGTTTACATCACATTTTTTTCCATAGATTTAGCAGGTACAAATGGATGGCAAACCATGTACACAGATCCAATGGTAAGAAAAGACAGGATGTGAACAGCCCCTTATACTGCATAGGCCAGTTTGCCTTTTCTTTCCTGCCAGTACTTTATTAGCTCAGCCACCTATTTACCTAGGGCCAATCACTGGCTTATAAATAACCAGTATGGACTCCATGAGGTTATCACTTCCTAAGATTTTTTTTTTCGGTGTTTATTTCAGTATAGAGTCTATAATGTATAAAAATGCCTCCCATAACAATAATATGCAATGCAGAAGCCTTTAAAAGGAGCAGAACCTACTTTTGTGGCCATAAATTGAAGAAGCAATGCATATCTATAAAAAGTGGATTATCTGTGCATTGCTTTATTGGTTTGTGGTCACAAAGATATGTTTCAGCGGCTATTAAAGACCTCTGTAATTGAACCTTACAGACTCCCTTGAGCTCTGTTTGTTAGTTGTTCCAAAGTAAAAATGAATAAACTATATACTCCTTGTGACAAAATGCACAACACTGTGCACAAAGTGGGACCAAGTTACTGGTTGTATAGCTCAATGTGAAATTTATCATACTGATGTCATTAGTGTGTGTTTTCCACGTATCTGTCGTAAAAATAAAAAAAGCTCAACAGACACTTTTAAAGCGTTGTAAATCAGAACAAACATGTATTTTGTACACATTACACAATGAAGGAGGTTTACAACACGATGTCAGTGTGGAATTTTTCATTTTTTGTGGCTGAGCTTGGGTAAACAGAGTACCAGATTAGCGTGTCTCATAAAGATGTTGTAGGAATGTGGACCTATAATGTGCTTTTACTCGGTGATGAAAGCGGTCTGCCATGACCTGTTCTCCCACAATGTTCCAGTGCATTATCATCATCCAGACAGTTATGACCTTTAACAATTACACCCCCTAACCAATTGTTTTGCATGGATTGCCCCCACTCCCACCCCCAGATCATGGCCATTCATCATCATCATAGTATCTGAAGAAGCCTTGCTTTTGTAAGCTTTTCTACATTCCTGGGGCTGAATTGCTTAGTGGAGCTCTCCAGGTATTTATACTATACTTCTTGCAGAGATGCATTACAAACACATTACAATGTTTTTTCTGGTTGTTTTGCACTCACAGCTGCCTTTACTAAAGAAATGGAAATCCTTAGAGGTGTTGCCCTTACTAGCACTTAGGCTCACTGTTATTTTTACTGTGCTGCTATTCTAAGCAGGCTCAAGAAACATCGAGATGTCAATACAGAATTAAAGGCATGTTATACTTCTTATTTTTACAGCATACAGAGGCTTAAAATAACAAATATTTTATAGTTGCATTCAGCCAGGGATACAGCAGAGAGTCTCTGTTCAGCTCGCTGGTCTTTGCTTACTGTTTGCCTGTCTACAAGCGCATCAGCCAATCCGTGGCTGAGCACTGATACTGTATTTGAACGCAGCATCACTGCTCAGCCACTGATTGGCTGAGGCGCTCCTGTGCAGGATAAAGGTCAGGAAGATCGGGGACCCGAACGGAGACTCTCTGCTGGATCCACGGTGGAACAGACAGGTAATGATAAGTTCACATTTGCGCCAGGCTGTCCAAACAGGCGGACCACTAAAATAGCAGTTACACACAGAGCCCAACAGACCCCTTTGTCTATAATGGGGTCCATTGGGTTGTTTTTAAACTGATGCTGCAGACTTTGCATGCAGGATTTTTTTGCCCACCAATTTTAGGTGGACACCGCAATGGAGACTCTGATGCAGATGTGAAATTAGCCTAAGTGTTAAGTATTTATTGTAAGCCTCCATATGCTATAATACTAGGATGTGGAACACCTCTTTAACATACACATGATTGACATGGAAAGAGGGTGGAGGCAGGAGATAGAAGAGTGGCGTAAAGAACTGTTTACATACCTGTATGCTGCTTCAGTGACAGGGTAACAAAATGGTTTCCCCATAGTTTCCAAAATAATTGTTTATGGTTGCAACTTTAGGAAAATATGTGTGAATTTTTACCTTACCATGTGAATGCAGTTGCAGAAACACCCTTCACATGCATGGGATGTGATTTGTTTTCAAATTGGACGCATATTTTAGTTTCAATAGTTTTTATTCAAGTTTTTTTTTTCAAAGAATAAAGGTGAAATACAGTATTGACATATATCACGATGTACATTGGTATGCAGTACAGTATAGTATGCAAAGTAACATATTACTTTCTTTTCCAAAATACATCTGTAAGTCATACATCAATAAAAACAGATATGCAACGTATTAACATAGTAAACCTTAACTATGTAACAGTAACTTTCAGGCACAGTCAGCGGGCTATCTTGATTCATTCCTAGAACATGTTCCTCAGTTTCAACCTTCCCTTGGTTATAAGTCTTCTATTAGTGTGTAGACACCAAAACTCCGTTTTGTCATTTCTGAATTCCCTTCCTCTACCTCGAGGTTGGCCAGTTTGACAAATTTGACTGGTTTGACCCCCCCCTCGCCCATTTATTGCAGTCATTGCATCAGTGCACCCCCCCTCCCGGAGTTCCTGCGACCCCCCCCGGTTCTCTTTCAGAATGAATCGAGAGTAAATCCACGCTTCCCAGATTTTCTCAAAGCTGTGGAAAGAGTTATTTCCCAGGGCGATTATTCTTTCATAAGTGTATGTGCTATTTATGGCTGTTAACAAATCCGACATGAGCGGAGGAGCTACTGTCCTCTATCTTTGCACCAACATCAATTTGGCTATAGTCAGAATTTTTCAGATAAGTTTTTTGTATGCCTTTAGTGCATTGGGAATTCCGGTTATCAGGATAGCCATGCTAGCGGTGTATGGGAGTCGGAAATCGAATAGCTCCTATAGCATTCCGAAGACCCCGTCCCAGTATCCTTGAATTATGGGGCAATTCCCCAAAATATGGATAAGGGATCCTCTACCCCCACATCCCCTCCAACAGTTCCCTGATTCAGAGGGATAGGCTAATTGTAGCATAATCGGGGTCCTATACCATCGTAATACTATTTTCATGGCCGTCTCAATGTGTGTGCTACACTTTAAGGATAGATGGAGCAGCCTAATTGCTTGCTGCCATTCCTCAAGGGTGAGAACTATCCCCAAATCTCTCTCCCAATACCGGAATGGGGTAGATCTAGTGAAGGTCGATATTCCGTCCATTTTGTCATACAGAAAACGCAATCCTCTCACCTTGGTAGAAAGCCAAGTGAAAAGGGCGCCACTGTGAGGCAAAAGTGTCACGGGATGCTTAGACACGAAGTGCCATATTTGAAAATATTTAAGGAAGTCGCATATAGGGAGCACGTATTTCTGTCTAAGGTCTGCAAACAATATAGGTTGTTTAGTGTCAGAATATAATTGAGAAATCTGTGTGATCCCCCTCGATTCCCAATCCGAAATTCTTAAGTCGTCGATTACCCGTGACATTAGTGATAAAGGCATCGCAGAAATATGAAAGTGTTTCATAGGGTTAGCTTTCCCGTGCATTATCTTCCATGCCACCAATGAGGCAACCATGACCGGGGAGAAGGATCTAGGAGCTAAAATGTTCCAAAAGGGTAACCACAGCGCATCTTCCAGTTTTAGAGGAGCGATAAATGCCTGTTCTATGTGCAACCATGGAACTAAGATGTCCATTGATTTCCACCTAGCGCACTGAGTGACCAGTGAGGCTATATAGTAGTTTCTTATCAACGGAACTCCCAGCCCTCCTGCCTCCTTTTGTTTGAATAGGCAGCTTTTGTTGATTCTGGGTCTCTTCCCATTCCATACAAATTTTGATATCACCCTTTGTGTTGTTTCAAAAAAGGAAACGGGAATGGGTATCGGGAGCGTGCGAAACAAATATAAAAGCCTAGGTAGTAGTAACATTTTAAAGGCCGCTACTTGGCCTATCCAGGAGGTATCTGTTTTTGACATTCGCTCCGTCTCTTCTTGTAGTAGTTTTAACATTGGTATATAGTTACTTCTATAAAGGGTCTCTGGGGACGTTGTCATCTGTGTCCCCAGGTATTGGACATTGTCCTCCCTCCAGTCAAAGTCATAATTCGACTTCATTTGATGAAGCGAAGAAGGAGGGACATTCAAAGGTAGCGCCTGTGATTTGGCCATATTCAATTTGTAAAACGATAGTTGCCCAAACTTAGTAATAATATCCATTAGGCGGGGGACAGAAGTTAGTGGCTTAGACAGGGTGAGAATAATATCATCAGCGTAGAGCGATATAAGATGAGTTTTATTCCCTATATCAATGCCCCCTATGTTGGTATCTAGTCTGAGCATTTGGGCCAATGGTTCCATGGAAAGAACAAATATCAGGGGCGACGGGGCATCCCTGTCTGGTCCCATTTGTTATCAGAAAAGGGTCTGATACTACTCCATTAGTGAACACTCTCACAGAAGGCGCGGAGTATAACACCTCTATCGCCCTCAAAATAGCTCCAGAGAACCCCATATTTCTGAGCACCGAGAAGGAATACGACCAGCAAATGCGATCAAACGCCTTCTCAGCGTCCAACGCAAGGATCACCGCCTCCACTTTCCTACCGTCAATGTAATGCATGAGGTTAAAAATGCGTCTGGTATTATCATAAGATTGCCTCCCCTTGACAAATCCCACCTGATCATTATTTATCAAGCTCGGGAGACAGGCTGCTAATCTGCTTGCTAGTAATTTGGCATAGATTTTCAGGTCGGAATTTAACAAAGAGATAGGTCGGAAGTTTTGGGGCTCAGTGGTCGGTTTTCCCGGCTTTGGTAGCGTAACCACCAAAGCCTCTTGGTTCTCTTTTGGGAGGGTACCAGAATCCATTGCGGCCGCCAAAAAGGACAGCAGCGGGTCTTTCAGGATTGGGAAAAATTGTTTGTAGTATTCATTGGTAAGGCCATCAGGGCCCGGAGACTTGTGAGATGGCAGCGATTTGATAACTGACAACAACTCCTCTGAAGTAATGGGTGTGTTCAAAGAGTCCAGTTGTGACTCGGTGAGCTTGGGTAATTGGGCAGATACAAGAAAGCGTTCAATGTCATCGCTCGCTGGGGGAGCGACCGCTGTGTCTTCCACGATATTGTAGAGGCCTTCGTAAAATGACCTAAAGGCATCAGCTATGCCCCTAGGGTCATATATTTTATAAGTGCCATCTTTACTATGAAGGAATTGAATTCTAGATTTCGCATGTTTTTGTTTGAGTTTGGAGGCTAGGAGTTTGCTTGCTTTATTGCACTGAGAATAATATGTAGCTTTGGTCCTTTTTAGATGTTTCTCATATTTATGCAATAAACAAGCTGTCAGTTGGTGGCGCAATGTCATCAATTTTGCTGCATTGGATGGAGAGGGAGACTTTTTATTGCTGTTGTCGATGGATTTAATTTGGTGGAGCAATCTATCTATCTCTGCCAGTCTAATTTTCTTTTCTATATGCCCCAGGCGAATGAACGTTCCTCTAATAAAGGCCTTATGAGAGTTCCACAGGACATCAGGGCCAGGGGCAGAGGGGGCATTAATCATAAAGAATTCCTTCAGATCAGTCTCTAAAGTTGCTTTTAATTTCGGTTGTGACATTAAGAATTCGTTGCACCGCCATACAAACGCTCTTGGGCATTCATATTTTTCCGCTAGGGTTAAGGTTATTGCTGCATGATCTGACCAGGTGATTACTGAGATATCAGATTGCAAAACCATAGGGAGGCTGGATTGCTCAAGTAAAAATAGATCTATCCGTGAATAACTATTATGTGCAGAAGAAAAGTAAGTATAATCTCTCTCAGTATTGTGGAGGATACGCCAGGCGTCAAATAATTCATGGCGCCATAACGCTTGCGAGAGAGAAGGGCGGCGTGTCGACACACCAGAAGTTGTGTCTACCATTGGGTCCGGAGCCACATTAAAGTCTCCCAATCAATACTACACATCCCTGCTTCCTTTTTGCTTTCGCTTTCGCCAGTCTACCCAAGAATGCCACTTGTTTCCTGTTGGGGGCGTAGGCTGATACCAGCGTATAGGTGGTATTATTGAGACTACAATTTAGTATTATAAATCGCCCCCCCGGGTCTGCGTATTGTGACAGTAGTTGGAACGCTACCGAGTCCCTAATTCCAATCAATACCCCTCTACGTTTTGAGGAATAGTGAGCATGAAATACATTTGGGTACGCTGGGTGTTGAAGGCGAAAGGCGTCCACCTTCAAAAGGTGGGTCTCCTGCACTGCCAGAATGTCACAGCCTTGATCCCGTACCTCGCACCATAAATTGGCCCTTTTTTGAGGAGAGTTCAACCCTCTGACATTCATGGACATAATTTTAAGCACCATAGTACACAGTCAGAAATGCATTAAGAGTCTTACCACACTTGCCCATACCAAAGGATGTCCCTGTTTTCAGGAGGCGAGAATGTCTCCACCAATTGTATTCATTTCGCCCAGTGTGCCAGAACCAGAAAGGAAACAAACCATATAAACTACAGAACCGATGGGCGACCCATCTTAGCTGCAACAAAAGAAAAAAAAGAAGAAGAAAGACAAACAAAGTACAGCGGACCAGCAGCTGTCGTGATCTTGGGGGGACAAGTTCAACATCCGTGAACATATGGAATCCAAGATAGGTGAGTCTCTAGCTTTGTAGTCCTCTTTGTGGACGTCTTTGGGTTTTCGCTTGGCGCCACCCATCCGATATTGGACCGAGTGGGTTGTGGAGTGGAGGATCAACCATCGGAATATTCCATGCGCTTAACAATTTTTCTCCTTCCTCCAGTGTCTTGATAACATGTACCGAATTATTACGGGAGATGATCACCCGGACCGGGAATCCCCATTTGTATAGAATGTGATGCTGGCGTAATGCTGCGGTAAGAGGGATAAATTGTCGCCGGATTTGTAATGTCGTGGCTGAGAGATCTGAATAAATAGAAATCTTGTGATATGGGTCAGGTAGTCGGTCCATCTTCCTTGAGGTCATCAAAACCAGCTCTTTAGTACGGTAAAAATGGATTTTTGCCAGAACATCCCTGGGTACTGTTTCATCTAAATGTGAGGGTCTCGGAACTCTGTGAGCCCTATCAATAGTTAAGTCCATTTCCGTGAGATTCGGTAATAGCGATCTTATCATATCTTGGAGAAAAACAGTTAAGTCTTTTGGAGGTACTGATTCTGGGATCCCTCTAAATTTTAAGTTATTTCTTCTGGAACGGTCTTCTAGGTCAGCTATCTTAGCTTTAAGAAAGGTCACATCCCGTTCCACGTCATAGTGCGCATCTATAAGCACATTATGTGATGCAGCAAATTCCACCATTTTAGTTTCAACATGTACCGTACGACTTTTTAACTCTTGAAGATCTTTATCTAGCGGTTTCACCATCAGGGACATGTCTGTCTTTAATGACTTACAAAAAGCCATAAGCATATTTTTCATAGAAGCCTCAGTTAACAAACTTTCCGTCGCCGGGATATCTGCAAAGAAATCAATAGCTGGGGGTGTATGTGGTATAGTGTCGCTCACCTCTTCTCCTTGAAGACCAGCGCTCTGTAATTTGGGCTTTTGCCTCACCGGACTCGCGGTGGGCGATTGCTGCGTTCCCAGGCTTGCTGCAGTTGTAGGCCCTGCGGCGCCATTTTGGGTAGGCCCAGGATCTGCTCCTGCCCCGGCCCGCCAGGAGGGAGATCTATGCGATCCGGAGTCCGCCCGCTCCATCAGCTGATGCAGAGACGGGGCCGACAGCGCTCTCCTCTGTGCGGATAGCGAGAGAGAAAGCGCATCCTCCGGAGGGTCACCAGAAGGAGTCGAGGCTCCGGAGGTCACTTCAATGCGCGGGCCGTCGCCATCTTTCTCCTCTCCTCCTCCGTGAGAGAAGAAGAAATCCAGGATCATCTGCGGCTTCACCACCGATTTGCGCTTCCTAGGCATCTTCCCAGGTAAGTTCCCGTTCCTAGGGTAGTTTTAGAGTGTCACTCCACGGGCTAGTCGCTGTGTAAATGTCGCTAGCTGAGACTCAGGCTGGGAGCTCAGAAACTATGCGACCATGTCGTATCGCGGCTAGGCTCCGCCCTGGATGCATATTTTAGCACATTTTTGGCAACATGTGAATGGATCCTATGGAGAAAAACACTATTGAGGGGAGGGGAATTACTGGAATCACCTATTTCCCAGGGAACAATGTCATAAGATTTACCATTTTTTCACCCTAAAACTTTCTTCCTAGCTGCAACTGTCAAACCCCCTATATTTGGGAACCCCTATGAAGCATAGATGGGGGTGTTGTCGCAAGACCTGTCCTCAAAACATACTAATGCTGTTATTTTATAGTCTGACCTTGTAAGTTAGGAACACTTGGCATTTCAGTCTGCTAGCAGGGATTAGTATATATGAGACAGCTATTGTTATATTCTCTGTTCCGTGATTGCCTAAGCTCCTATGAAAGCCCTCCTGTCAGTCTTATTCAACAGTATTAATCATTTCACAATGTATCTGTATGTAGCCTAGAGGAAAGAGGAGGGTACTGCATGGAGCATGACATCCCCAGATGATCAAAGGTGACAAGCAGTCTATTACCTCTGAAGAGCTCATAAAGCCCACACATGATGTCTGGCTTATCGATTATGTTGCAGATGTCATTAATGGAATTATTGTATGGTGTTTTCCCTGAGGATTTATCCCACATTGATTCATAATTTACCTGATACACTTTGTGTTCTAATCCTTCTTGTAACAAGTATACATATATATCCCTGAATGTGTCCTTTTGTAGGTAGCACTACATGCATGTGGAGTAGCAACAGATATGGTAATAGAGCACTGCATCACTGCTAGAGCTGCATTCGTCATCTGCCCGTGCTGCTATGGCTTTATCCAGAATACAGTCAAGACCAGATTTCCAAGAAGGTAAAACATATATGTCTCCAGTAATGTACATTATCTCTATTATAGCATAGTCTCTGTACCAATATGGATTATTAACTAGGAATAGCATGCACCTACCTAGATTAGTAGAGGTGCTGCCTTTGTAAAAGCATGATTCTGCTATCTGGCTTGGCAAAGTGGTTGCATTGTCAGCCCTGATTCAATACAGATTTCCCATCTGCATTACTATGTATCACTTTTTATACTAGTATACTGTAATAGATGGTATTAAAGTATTTATCCCACAAACATTAAATACTTTTTATCTATATTTTCAGTTTCTGCTTCCAGAATATATTATCTTACAAGGTAATTTACTTTTTATATCATTATATGTATTATAGTGTGAATATTGTGTGTACATGGTGTGTATATCTTATGTGCTGTACACTTAGAGGGGTTTTCACATAATGGAGGTACAGTCATATGAAAAAGTTTGGGCATCCCTATTAATCTTAATCATTTTTAGTTCTAAATATTTGGGTGTTTGCAACAGCCATTTCAATTTGATATATCTAATAACTGATGGACACAGTAATATTTCAGGATTGAAATGAGGTTTATTGTACTAACAGAAAATGTGCAATATGCATTAAACCAAAATTTGACCGGTGCAAAAATTTGGGTACCCTTATCATTTTATTGATTTGAATACTCCTAACTACTTTTTACTGACTCACTGAAGCACAAAATTGGTTTTGTAACCTCATTGAGCTTTGAACTTCATAGCCAGGTGTATCCAATCATGAGAAAAGGTATTTAAGGTGGCCAATTGCAAGTTGTTCTCCTATTTGAATCTCCTCTGAAGAGTGGCATCATGGGCTCCTCAAAACAACTCTCAAATGATCTGAAAACAAAGATTGTTCAACATAGTTGTTCAGGGGAAGGATACAAAAAGTTGTCTCAGAGATTTAACCTGTCAGTTTCCACTGTGAGGAACATAGTAAGGAAATGGAAGACCACAGGGACAGTTCTTGTTAAGCCCAGAAGTGGCAGGCCAAGAAAAATATCAGAAAGGCAGAGAAGAAGAATGGTGAGAACAGTCAAGGACAATCCACAGACCACCTCCAAAGAGCTGCAGCATCATCTTGCTGCAGATGGTGTCACTGTGCATTGGTCAACAATACAGCACACTTTGCACAAGGAGAAGCTGTATGGGAGAGTGATGCGAAAGAAGCCGTTTCTGAAAGCACGCCACAAACAGAGTCGCCTGAGGTATGCAAAAGCACATTTGGATAAGCCAGCTTCATTTTGGAAGAAGGTCCTGTGGACTGATGAAACAAAGATTGAGTTGTTTGGTCATACAAAAAGGCGTTATGCATGGCGTCAAAAAAACACAGCATTCCAAGAAAAACACTTGCTACCCACTGTAAAATTTGGTGGAGGTTCCATCATGCTTTGGGGCTGTGTGGCCAGTGCCGGCACCAGGAATCTTGTTAAAGTTGAGGGTCGCATGGATTTAACTCAGTATCAGCAGATTCTTGAGAATAATGTCCAAGAATCAGTGACGAATTTGAAGTTACGCCGGGGATGGATATTTCAGCAAGACAATGATCCAAAACACAGCTCCAAATCTACTCAGGCATTCATGCAGAGGAACAATTACAATGTTCTGGAATGGCCATCCCAGTCCCCAGACCTGAATATCATTGAACATCTGTGGGATAATTTGAAGCGGGCTGTCCATGCTCGGCGACCATCAAACTTAACTGAACTGGAATTGTTTTGTAAAGAGGAATGGTCAAAAATACCTTCATCCAGGATCCAGAAACTGATTAAAAGCTACAGGAAGCGACTAGAGGCTGTTATTTTTGCAAAAGGAGGATCTACTAAATATTAATGTCACTTTTCTGTTGAGGTGCCCATACTTTTGCACCGGTCAAATTTTGGTTTAATGCATATTGCACATTTTCTGTTAGTACAATAAACCTCATTTCAATCCTGAAATATTACTGTGTCCATCAGTTATTAGATATATCAAATTGAAATGGCTGTTGCAAACACCCAAATATTTAGAACTAAAAATGATTAAGATTAATAGGGGTGCCCAAACTTTTTCATATGACTGTATATCTATCAGCAGAATAGTTAGTAAATGTCTGTTCGCTGGAGGCCCCACCGATTACTAGAATCAGGGTAAGCAGAACTTAAATCAAAGTCTATGGGACTGATGGAGACAGCAAAGTCCAATGGTAGACTGTCTCTGTCAGTCCCATAGACATTGAATGGAGTGGTAGGACCGATGCTTGGCCTTTGCTCCATCCAAAATCTTCCGCACTACAGTAGTGCAGTGAAAGGGTTCAGGACTCCTTAGTGTAGATATTCTGTGGGTGCCAGCGGTGGATCCTTCAGTAATCAGATATACGATATATTATCTGACATGAGAGTTGTCATTATATATAGAACTGTCAAGTGTTTTAAGAAAGGGTTTCTATACTATAGCATAATGCTGGTTGTAGGGGCAGCAATGGGGACATGATTCACCTTTATGATAAACTCCAAGTCTTCCCATAGCAGTTTTAAGGTTCATGGGTGGGTAGGGAGTGAGTTAAAGGCCTTGACACCAAAGAAATAAACATTTGGATCATCTATATTTTTCACCTGTGCGCAGATTTACATTTGTGTATAGGTTTATTGTTCTAATAGTACTCAAAGAGGCTTGTGGGAAATAGGTAGCATTGGAAATAAACTTTTTAGGGTCAGGTAAAATTCTGCCAAAATACTGTAATTAATACAGATGAAACCTAATCTTTTTTTCCTGTTCTCAGATCCATATTTCAGTGTGTGAACAAGCCTAAGGTGTAACAAATCTGCTTGTTTATTGAATGTTGTATCTAATGTACAATCTCCACAGTCTGGTCTCTGTTACACAATTGCAGCTTAATGAACAGAAGTCCTCCCTGGACATATCATTAATGAAACTATATAGTCTCAAAACAGACTTCTTGTTAATCCCTTTAAGTAGTGTGGGAGGTTTCGTGTTCCTGTAGGGTCGCAGACCTCTTGGCTAATTAATTCTCAGACGAGGAACTCTTTAGTCAGCTTAAGCTATTTTCTTGTTGTCTTAGTAAGTCAGCCAGGTCATATTCTCACAGTTAATGCTCTCATATGATTCGTGTCTGAAACGTACATGTAGCCAAGTATTTATAGCCTAATCCTAAAAGGCAACACTGTATCAGTAGTGCAGGATTTCCACAGAGGATTTCTAAACCTGCAATTGATTGTAAAAAAGTGCTTTGAGAATAACCTAGGGTGCCGCCATCACTGGGGGGCATCAGTTTTAGTATTTACCACCTCACCACGTTTAATGTAGAATTCTAGTACTTGTACAGACTAAAATATGTGCATGAGCCATTCATGCTAAGGATCTGTGGCAGTTCCAGCTTTGTGTCCTATAGTATAGTATAGAACCTATACTATGTAAGCCATATTATGTAATATTACTGTGTATAAATGCATAGCTCCCAACCGTCCCACATCTGGCGGGACAGTCCCGATTTTACACTGCTGTCCCACATAGCTTACAGTTTGTCCCGCTATTCCCTTGAAATGTTTTGCTGTTAACAAACTTTATTAAGGTAGGGTAAAGGCTAAATGGTAGATGCTAAATTGTAATGGCTAAAGGACCTTTGATGACGTCATGAACATGTGATCAGACTCTTGTGTGGGCGGAGCTATTCTGGATACTGTGGGTCACACTGTGATGTTACACAGAAAGCTGGGAACAGAGAGTGATCGAAGATAAGTAGGAGAGAAGAGAGCATGTGTGAGCAAGAGGGGGGTACTGGGGGCAGATGTAGGGGGCAGTTAAACTGAACGCAGATGTAGGGGGCAGATGAAGGGGGCAATTAAACTGGGAGCAGATGAATGGGCAATTAAACTGAAGGCAGATTAAGGGGGCAATTAAACTGGTGGCAAATAAAGGGGACATTAAGCTGGTGGCAGATAAAGGGGGACATTAAATTGGTGGTGGATGGAGGGGGCAATTAAACTGGGGCAGATGAAGGAGGGAATTAAGATGGTGACATGAAGGGGGAACATTAAATTGGTGGCAGATAAAGGGGAACATTAAGATGGTGGCAAATAAAGGGGGATATTAAACTGAGGGCAGATAAAGGGGGACATTAAACTGGGGGCAGATGAAGGGGGGCATTAAGCTGGTGGCAGATGGAGGGGGGACTTTAAACTGAGCGGGCAGATGGAGGGTGACATTAAACTGGGGGCAACTGGAGGAGGACATTAAACCGTGGGGGGTAGCTGGAGGGGGACATGTCTGACTCTAGTTGCCCCCAGTTTAATGACCCCCTCCAATTACACCCACTGTTTAATGTCACCCTCCAGCTGCCCCATAGTTTAATGTCACCCTCCAGCTGCCCCATAGTTTAATGTCACCCTTCAGCTGCCCCATAGTTTAATGTCCCCCTCCAGCTGCCCTAGTTTAATGTCCCCCTGTAGTTTCCGCCAGTTTAAACTGGGGCACGAGGAGAGGGACGTAGTACTGTGGGGAAATTGGAGGGGACCATTACAATGTGGTGGCATATAATGTTAGGTTGGCTGTAGGAGCATTATACTCTGTGGGGGCACATGGAAAAATAGATGAGAATGGGCGGAGTCAACATAGAAGTGGGTGGAGCTAAATTTGCCGCGGTGCGAATAGCGCATATTTTGTCCCTCTTTCTGTCCTTTGAAAGTTGGGAGGTATGTAAGTGGACTCCTTTGTGAGGGAGCAGGTTCTCTGCAGATATGAGAGTTCTGGGAAATGGGAGGACTATTTGCTGTAACAGCATCATTGGCTTGATGTGTGCAGCTCCAAAGTACTAAAAGTCCAACTCCTTACGTGAAAATTTGCCACATCACAGCTGGACTGCTATTCAGACAATGCCTGTTTTGATAGTATCATTATCACAAAGACCAAGTTTTATCCACTGTAACTAAACACTGAAGTTTCTAACTGAATGACACCAAGCAGAGATCTTCAAAACCAAGAGACTTTGATACTGAAAGTATATTGCAAAACTGTTTCACTGAGGTCCCATGTTGCAGAAAAGTTTCTTTTTTTGTTGCAGATTTTACTGCATTTTTTTTTATCCCAGGTATGGCTACATAAGGAATGGGAAAGATATAGGAAGCACTAACACTTATCCTTTCTGCCCAATCAATCCACTCCTGGCTTCGGCATGAAGAACCAAAGCAAAAGCTGCAACAAAAAAAAGCAGTTTTTCCACAATGTGAGGCTTTAGCCTAAAGGGGATTTCCTATGAACGCAACCATATTTAGATTTGTAAACAAAAGTTAAGCATTTTTGCAAATAAAAATATTTAAAAAATTTGGAGAGTTTTAAATATTTTCTCTAAAAATCCTAGTAGTAACAGCCTTTTGCCTTGATTGATTGTCAATGGATATGACCATGAGTGCAGGACTTTCTGTGATATGAAATCAGAAATCCAGTCATAATTTCCTTATTGTGGCTGGGTTATAAGGCAGGGACACTACATACATGAGAGGATAACCCGGCCACAATAAGTGCAATTTTGACTGTATTTCTGACAAATGCCAGGCCACAGAAAGTCCAGCATTCATGGTCATAGCTTTTGGCAAACAATCAAGGAACCACTAAGATGCTTAGAGGAAATCTTTAAAACTGTACAGAATTTCTAATTACTTACATTTGTAATAAAATTAAATTGTCTGCAAAGAAGTATGGTTATGTTCATGGGAAAACCCCTTTAACCTTTGATTGCACAATGTATAAGCCGTATTTGCTAAATCAGGACCACTCCTTTAAAGAGGACCTTTCACGGTCTCATTGATGTGCAGTATTATATACCGCTAGAAAGCAGACAGTGCGCTAAACTCAGTGCACTGTCGGCTTTCCCAATATGCACCCCGGTGCTGAAGATATCGGTGCCGTTAATTTCAGCACCAGTATCTCCCCGCTGTCAGAAAGATGGGCCTTACAGCTCCATGTCAATGCTGAGCTGTGAGGAACGCCAATTCCCCCCCCCCTCCCTCCGGGAGTACTCTTCCATAGGTTTGTACTTTTCTAACAGTGGGGAGATATCGGTGCCAAAATTAACGGCACTGATATCTCCAGCACCGGGGCGAATACCGGAAAAGCCAACAGTGCACTGAATTCAGTGCCATCTTTCTAGCGGTATATATAATACCGCACATCTATGAGGACGTGAATGGTCCTCTTTAAATTTTTTGTGTGAGAAATACATCCTCACACGAGAGGTGTGTGTCCCTCTCTTATGGCACCAACCAGGCATGGCCTGGAGATAGGCAAACTGTATAAAACATAGTATCAGTATTTGTAATATGTGTCTTCCTGTACAGATATGCCTGATCATTCTTGGGATTAAAGATGCCCCCACAGTTTAGATGCCTGCTAAATGCCATCTCACTCAACATCCCCACACATGCTTGCTTGGCTCACTCTCTGCTCCAAAGTATCTTTTCTTCTGTTATTCCTCTTAGAAATATTTGAATAAATTTGACAACTGTGTGTTACTAGTAGGGGTGTCTCCCTGCACACTATAACATTATCCAATCAGTGCTGAAAATGCCAGAAATTGTAGGTACAACACCATTGACTTAAGGCCACCACAACAATGTCAAATATTTGATTCTAATATATCACATGTAAAAGTTCAGGTTCTAGCTACAGCCAAGTTTTCTTCCTTTCAATCTCCGGTCTGTAGAAGTAAAGATATTTTTATTTGAAAAGTTTAGACTAGTCACATTCCTCTTTTATTTTGTGTAATGCTTGAACCCAGCAGCCATTTATAAGAATGTGAGGAGGACATGTGTTTGCGCAGGCCGCAGGAAAGAATGCCTCAGTTTACAGACTTTAGTGCTGCTAGGGACGTGTGGTACTTTTAATAGGTCTATTTATGGACTTATCCTTGATAATTGGCGGAAGGCCCAATATTCAAAGCAATAGCCTGACATTGTCTTCCTGGCTGGACAAGCAGATTTAGTCCTCTTGTCCATTCATTATCTTCGCTAAATCCTACTTTGATGGAGTTACACAGTTTAAAGATTTTTCTTTATTCTTGCTCTGAAAGCCAATACTTCAAATGTGAAGTGAGGCAAGGAATTCACCATGTAGTTCACATCTCTTCTTAATTGGGTTACATGGAAAGGGGTTTTAGGGATAAATACATAAACATGCACATACGTAATATTATCTGGTACAAATCTCACATATGTTTTTTACACTGCATTTTTTTAAACTCTTTTAAAATTTCTTGGTTCCTAGTGATTTCCTAATAAATGACTAGATGAAGTAGTATACAGTACCCTAATGCTAACTGGCCTATTCTGGATATATGTCTTGTTCCACAGGCTTTCATAGTTTCCTTACTCAGACAGTCTGCTGCCTGTGTGTGAAGTTGTGGAGTTTTGTACCTACAGTTGTGCTAAAAAGTTTACATACCCTGGCAGATTTTTTTTGTTTTTTGGCCTTTTTCAGAGAATATGAATGATAACACAAAAACTTTTTCTCCACTTATGGTTAGTGGTTGGTTGAAGCCATTTATTGTCAAACTTCTGTGTTTTCTCTCTTTAAATAATAATGATAACCAAAAACATCAAAATGACTCTGTTCAAAAGTTCACATACCCCAGTTCTTAATACCATGTATTGCCCGCTCTAACATCAATGACAGCTTGAAGTCGTCTGTGGTAGTTGTGGATGAGGCTCTTTAGTTTCTCATATGGTAAAACTGCCTATTCTTCTTGGCAAAAAGTCTCTAGTTTCTGTAAATTCCTAGGCTGTCTTGCATGTACTGAACGCTTGAGATCTCCCCAGAGTGGCTCAATGATATTGAGGTCAGGAGACTGAGATGGCCACTCCAGAACCTTCACTTTCTTCTGCTGTGGCCAATGACAGGTCAACATGGCCTTGTGTTTGAGATCGTTGTCATGTTGGAACGTCCAAATACGTCCCATGTGCAGCTTCCTGGCTTATAAGTGCAAATTTGCCTCCAGTATTTGCTGATAATGTGCTGCATTCATCTTTCCTTCAACTTTGACCAAGTTTCCTGTGCCTTTGAGGCTCACACATCCCCACATCATCAGTGATCCACCTCCGCGCTTTACAGTAGGAATGGTGTTCCTTTCATCATAGTCCTTGTTGACACCTTTCCAAATGTAACGTTTATGGTTGTGGCCAAAAAGTTTGATTTTTGTCACATCACTCCAAATTACCTTATTCCAGAAGTTTTGAGGCTTGTCTCTGTGCTGTTTGGCGTATTGAAGGTGAGATTCTTTGTGGCATTTGCGCAGTAATGGCTTTCTTCTGGCAACTCGACCATGCAGCCCATTTTTCTTCAAGTGTCTCCTTATTGAAACAGCCACACCGATAGTTTTCAGAGTCCTGTATTTCAGCTGATGTTATGTGTGGGTTTTTCTTTGAATCCCGAGCAATTTTCCGAGCAGTTGTGGCCGAAATTTTGGTTGGTCTACCTGTGGCATCCCAGAGCTGGCTATGGCTGGGCTGAGGGTGATCTCTGTGCATTGTATTATTTCCTGTTGCTTCATAGCCTGTGTGACATAGCAGGGGGTCCTGAGTCTCACACAACACAGCGCCACCTAGTGAGCCTCACACATGCATTACACCTCCCATAGGATTGAATAGTAACCAAATGTCCAATGGGAGGACATCGCCTGGGAAAAGGGGAGGAGTCAGCTGATCACTGGGTCCCCATGGTAACACCCCTGCAGGAAGGTCCTGCGTGTGAGGAGTGAGAAGTGTGGAGTGTTAGGAGGAGGAGGTGAGGAGATAAGTGTGATGTCCTGTGAAGAAAGCAGTGAGTTTAGTGCAGGAATCTCAAGTCCTAGACAGGCCCAGGAAGGTTGGAGAGCTGACATACTCCAGCTATTCAGAAGATCCTGTCCCCTGTCTGCCTAGCCATCGCCCTGAAGGAAGTCAAGCATCATCATCTTGTCAGCATGAGACTGTGGAGAGAACATTCTGGAACACATGCTCCATAGCAAGTATCACAGGATCCAGGGGCCAAGGCCAGACCTGTGGAATATCCTGCCACCCTGACTATTGCACCCCGAAACTCTGAGCTATCAGGACCACATAACGTGAGTGGGGAATATTATGTACTAGTATCATGGTGGGCATCCTCCTATGTGCCAAATAGGAGCCCAGACGCACCTGAGGGCTGTAACACTGAAGTATAAGGGGCTAGGAACACCTTTCATCAAGTCTACCCTGCACCCCAGGACTTTGCTGTGTCACCAGGCGTACCCCGTTGTTTTGTATTGAGTAAACTGTTTAAGCATTTGTGCCTCCACACCCATGGAAGTAAAAGTTCAACTTTACAACCGTTTCTGTGTCTGACTCTGCACCGACAACATCAGGGCGCCCCAAACACCACCAGTCGGCACAGTATAGGGGAAGCGCCCCGGGGGAACAATCACCACCAACATTGGTGCAGCCCCCTCATCACCGGTACCAGTGGTGGTAACGTGGGACAGCACCAGCGCTGCGCCCTCGTGCCCAGAGACCGTGACAAGTCTGCGCTGTTTGCACCCCGCAATCCCAACTGCAGCGTTACCTTCCATCTGGTCACCGCATACCTGACTGTGGTTGGTCTACCTGACCGTTGGATGCCATATGCGGGTGAATACCCCCAAATATTTGATGCAATGAAGGAATGTTGAAGTAGAGAAGAGGCCCCATTGACCTCTGCCATATTATGTGTGGGTGACAGCTTCTCTTTGTCATCAATATCTGTATTAGATTCCAAGGTTTGCAGTGTTGTACTCTTCAAAGTTATAGGAACTTTCTTGCAATTTCCACTGGGGCTCTGTTCTTAAATTGGATTACATTTTTCTTGCCATAATACAATAGTAAATTCTTTTTTATAGGAATATTTTTTGTACAAATGTTTGTCCATCTGTCTATCGATCTTCTACATGTCCATGATTAAGTATTCTTTTCCTGTTTTAGGAGCACATGGTACTGTGTAGATTTGCGGATCAGACAGCTGTCCAGCTTCCTCCAGAGCGGAGGCTGATAGGTATGCCTGTGCTATGCTGTTTACTTGTAGTATGCATGCTCTCTGTTTCTAGAATGTGAAGAACACTTAAGATAACATTCTAGTTATTTAAATATCATCATATACAATCTCAATAAAAGCTCAGCAAATTAACATGTGGTCACAGAGGTGTAACATTTCACTTCCTGGTTAGAATTACTAGATATGGTAGATTTACTTACAATACTAAGTCAGCAAACTCACATACAGTGGGTACGGAAAATATTCAGACTCCTTTAAATTTTTCACTCTTTGTTTCATTGCAGCCATTTGCTAAAAGCAAAAAAGTTCATTTTATTTCTCATTAATGTACACTCAGCACCCCATCTTGACAGAAAAAAACAGAAATGTAGATATTTTTGCAAATTTATTTAAAAAAAACACTGAAATATCACATGGTCATAAGTATTCAGACCCTTTGCTGTGACACTCATATTTAACTCACATGCTGTCCATTTCCTTCTGATCCTCCTTGAGATGGTTCTACTCCTTCATTGGAGTCCAGCTGTGTTTAATTAAACTGATTGGACTTGATTAGGAAAGGCACACACCTGTCTATATAAGACCTCACAGCTCACAGTGCATGTCAGAGCAAAGGAGAATCATGAGGTCAAAGGAACTGCCCAAGGAGCTCAGAGACAGAATTGTGGCAAGGCACAGATCTGGCCAAGGTTACATAAGAATTTCTGCAGCACTCAAGGTTCCTAAGAGCACAGTGGCCTCCATAATCCTTAAATGGAAGAAGTTTGGGACGACCAGAACTGTTCCTAGACCTGGCCGTCCAGCCAAACTGAGCAAGCGTGGGAGAAGAGCCTTGGTGAGAGAGGTAAAGAAGAACCCATAGATCACTGTGGCTGAGCTCCGGAGATGTAGGGAGATGGGAGAAAGTTCCACAAAGTCAACTATCACTGCAGCCCTCCACCAGTCAGGGCTTTATGGCAGAGTGGCCCGAAAGGAAGCCTCTCCTCAGTGCAAGACATAGAGTTTGCCAAAAAACACACGAAGGACTCCCAGACTATGAGAAATAAGATTCTCTGGTCTGATGAGATGAAGATTGAACTTTTTGGTGTTAATTCTACGCGGTATGTGTGGAGAAAACCAGGCACTGCTCATCACCTGCCCAATACAATCCCAACAGTTAAACATGGTGGTGGCAGCATCATGCTATGGGGGTGTTTTTCAGCTGCAGGGACAGGACGACTGGTTGCAATTGAAGGAAAGATGAATGTGGCCAAGTACAGAGATATTCTGGAAGAAAACCTCTTCCAGAGTGCTCTGGACCTCAGACTGGCCGAAGGTTCACCTTCCAACAAGACAATGACACTAAGCACACAGCTAAAATAAAAAGGAGTGGCTTTGGAACAACTCTGTGACCATTCTTGACTAGCCCAAACAGAGCCCTGACCTCAACTCAATTGAGCATTCTCTGGAGAGACCTGAAAATGGCTGTCCACCAACGTTCACCATCCAACCTGACGGAACTGGAGAGGATCTGAAAGGAAGAATGGCAGTGGATCCCCAAATCCAGATGTGAAAAACTTGTTGCATCATTCCCAAGAAGACTCATGGCTGTACTAGCTCAAAAGGGTGCTTCTACTCAATACTGAACAAAGGGTCTGAATACTTATGACCATGTGATATTTCAGTTTTTCTTTTTTAATAAATTTGCAAAAATATCTACATTTCTGTTTTTTTTTTCTGTCAAGATGGGGTGCTGAGTGCACATTAATGAGAAATAAAATGAACTTTTTTGCTTTTAGCAAATGGCTGCAATGAAACAAAGAGTGAAAAATTTAAAGAGGTCTGAATACTTTCCGTACCCACTGTGCATGGCAAAGAAATGACCCAGGTTATAAGACATTGTCGCCAACTTGTAGGTGGGCCAAGAGTCAGCTGTCGTTCCACTCCACCTTATGTCTGTAAGATATGTCAGCATCTATGACTTTATTTTCATATACAGACCCGTAAAAGCCAAAGCATTGCTTCTAGGAGAGAATACTGTATCTTATAAAGTGTACATTACACTACAATGGTACGTAGAGTATCCATGGTTCCATGGAACTTATATACTATATGTAAGGTGTTATGCTCATTGCTTTGCCAGTATCATAGTATAGCTGTTTGAGACTAAGTACACATAGGAAAGTACTGTATATTTATGTGTGTTCTTTTCCAGGGAAGAACTGCATGGGCTTGGTTGACCTAGATCGAGCATTGGCTGCTGAACAATATGGCTACAAAGCTCAGGTTATTTCGATGGAACCAGAAAGCTGCTCACCAAAAAATAATTTGATTGTTGGCTGTCCAAATTAAGTTTTTATTTTTAATTTTTACTTTTTACTACCTTTTGATTTACCTTTTTTAAATAATACACCCCAGTATGTTTTAAGAACTGTAATAAAATCATCAAATACCTTAATTTCTTAATAGTTTGGCAAGGCTAAAATGTTGTTGAAATTCAAAATACCAAAAGTTTTTTCTTCTTCTTCTTCTTCTTGTTAAAACCCTGAACCATAGTCTATGGCATTGTTTCCTAATCTTTTCAGACTCAGGGCACCCCTGGAAAAAAACACCCCTACCAAATAATTTTTTAACAGAACACAAAAAACATCCTAAGGATGTAGATAATGTTGCATGAAGACATGCAGTTATCTTCCCAACCAGAGTGTTAGGAATCCCTGGTCTATAGAGTGGAAGTGGCTGCAGATTCGAAACAGTAGTGACTACAGCTAGTCTGTCATCCCTGGGTGAAGAGGGATGCTGAGGTTGGTACCTGAGAAGGCCCATCAGTCCTCCTGCAACATTAGTGTAGACAGTTTATTAAATTATGGGATCTTTGGGGACCTTCAAGTTATACCATTGAGCAAGTTTTGTTCTATGATATAAATGGGCACTGAAATGGTGTTTCTGTGGCACCCCAGGTGTTGGGTATATTGCAGGAAGCTTCTTATATTTAAGGAAATTTCTTTTGAAAAAACTTAATCTGCTCAGCCAGGACTATGAACCCCTGCCGTGGAAGCAGAAGTCAGATGCCTGTCCATAATTGTTCCCCTGTATGCTCAACTATTAATAATTAACATGATTACGGAACATAGTTACTTAGTAGATGAGGTTGGATGAAGACACAGATCCATCAAGTCTAGCCTATAACCCTAGAGTGTTGATCCAGAGGAAGACAAAAAACCCCATGAGGCTTATGCCAATTGCCCCATGTCAGGGAAAAAATTCCTTTGAGACCTTGAATCAAATTGTCCTTAAAATCTAGAACCCATAATATTTTTCTGTTCGCAAAAGATATCCAGGTCCTCTTTGAACTTGCTCAATTAATCCACCATCACCACTTCCTGGGACAGAGAGTTCCATAGCCTCGCTGTTCTTTCAGTAAAGAATCCCCATCTATGTTGCTGGTGAAACTTTCTCGCGTCCAGGCATAGAGGATGTCCCCTTGTCACTGTCATTGTCCTAGGAGTAAAAAGATCATTAGAAAGTCCTTTGTGCTGTCCCTTCATGTAGTTGTACATTGTTATTAGGTCTCCCCGTAGACGTCTTTTTTTCTAAACTGAATAACCCAAGTTTATTAATCTATCGTTGTTCTCCAATCCACCCATTCCCCTAATAATCTTGGTCACCCCTTCTCTGTACTCTCTCTAGTTTGGTTATGTCCTTCTTGTATGCTGGGGCCCAAAAATTGTGCGCAATAGTATATGTGTGGCCGTACCAGTGATTTGTATAGAAGCATAACTATGTTCTTCTCATGAGAATCTATACCTCTTTTGATGCATTGCATAATTTTATTTGCATTGGCAGCATCTGCCTGGCATTGGTCGCTAAAGGTAAGTTTACTGTCCACCAAAATCCCCAAGTCTCTTTCAGTGGCAGTCTTACTTAGTATTTTACTATTAAGTACATGATCATGCATTGTATTTCTTCGACCAAAATGCATAACCATACATTTGCCAAATCTCTACCCATGCTTCCAGTATCATCTGCAAATATGGACACCCTGCTCTGTAAACCCTCTACCAAGTCATTGATAAATACATTAAACAGGAGAGGACCCAATACTGACCCCTGTGGCACCCCACTGGTGACTGTGACCCAGTCTGAATATCTACCATTAATAAGCACCCTCTGTTTCCTATCACTGAGCCAATTGTGAACCCAAATGAATATGTTTTCCTCCTAGTCCCAACTTTCTCATTTTGCATACCAATCTTTTATGTGGTACAGTATCAAAAGCCTTTGAAAAGTCCAAATATACTACATCTACCACATTACCCATGTTCAGTCTAGAACTGACCTCTTCATACAAACGTGAACAAAATTGTTGGTACCCTTCATTTAATGAAAGTAAAACCCACAATGGTCACAGAAATAACTTGAATCTGACAAAAGTAATAATATATAAAAATTCTATGAAAATGAACAAATGAAAGTCAGACATTGCTTTTCAACCATGCTTCAACAGAATGTTTTAAAAAAGAAAACTCATGAAACAGGCCTGGACAGAAATGATGGTACCGCTGAAAATAATGTGACCAAAGGGACATGTTAAATCAAGGTGTGTCCACTAATTAGCATCACAGGTGTCTAGAATCTTATAATCAGTCAGTGGGCCTGTATATAGGGCTACAGATACTCACTGTGCTGTTTGGTGACATGGTGAGTACCACACTCAACATGGACCAAAGGAAGCGAAGGAAAGAGTTGTCTCAGGAGCTTAGAAAGAAAATTATATACAAGCATGTTAAAGGTAAAGGTTATAAGACCATCTCCAAGCAGCTTGATGTTCCTGTGACTACAGTTGGACATATTATTCAGAAATTTAATATCCACGGGACTGTAGCCAACCTCCCTGAACGTGGCCGCAGGAGGAAAATTGATGACAAATCAAAGACAAGGATAATACGAATGTTAACAAAAGAGCCCAGAAAAACTTCTAAAGAGATTAAAGGTGAACTTCTAGCTCAAGAAACATCAGTCGTTGTTTGAGCCAAAGTGGACTTCATGGGAGACGACCAAGGAGGACACCATTGTTGAAAACAAATCATAAAAAAGCCAGACTGGAATTTGCCAAACTACATGTTGAAAAGCCACAAAGCTTCTGGGAGAATGTCCTATGGACAGATGAGACAAAAATCAAAATTTTTGGCAAGGCACATCAGCTCTATGTTCACAGACAGAAAAATGAAACATATCTTGAAAAGAACACTGTCCCTACTGTGAAATATGGAGGAGGCTCTGTTATGTTCTGGGGCTGCTTTGCTGCATCTGCACAGGGTGTCTTGAATCTGTGCAGGGTACAATGAAATCTCAAGACTATCAAGTGATTCTAGAGAGAAATGTGCTGCCCATTGTCAGATAGCTTGGTCTCAATCGCAGGTCATGGGTCTTGCAAACAGGATAATGACCCAAAACACACAGCAAAAAACACCCAAGAATGGCTAAGAGGAAAACATTGGACTATTCTGAAGTGGCTTTCTATGAGACCTGACCTAAATCCTATTAAGCATCTTTAGAAGGCGCTGAAACATGCCGTCTGGAAAAGGCACCCTTCAAACCCGAGACAACTGGAGCAGTTTGCTCATGAGGAGTGGGCCAAAATACCTGTTGAGAGGTACAGAAGTCTCATTGACAGTTACAGGAATTGTTTGATTGCAATGATTGCCTCCAAAGGTTGTGCAACAAAATATTAAGTTAAGGGTACCATCCTTTCTGTCCAGGCCTGTTTCATGAGTTTTCTTTTTTTAAAAATTCTGTTGAAGCATGGTTGAAAATCAGTGTCTGACTTTCGTTTGTTCATTTTCATAGAATTTTTATATATTATTACTTTTGTCAGATTCAAGTTATTTCTGTGACCATTGTGGGTTTCTCTTTCATTAAACGAGGGGTACCAACAATTTTTCCAAGTGTGTAGAAGCTGATCAGATTAGTCTGATAGGACTGATTCCTCATAAACCCATACTGATTGGGTGTTATAAAATTATTTACATTGAGGTACTCCAGGATAGCATCGCTAAGAAAACCTTCAAATATTATCTTACCCACCACAGAGGTCAAACTTACTGGCCTATAGTTTCCAGGCTCACTTTTAGACCCCTTTTTGAATATAGGCACCACATTTGCTATGTGAGAATCCTGTGGAGCAGACCCAGTCATTACTGAATCCTTAAATATTAAATATAAGGGTCTGTCTATCCCCGTGCATAATTCCCTCAGAACTCAGGGGTATATGCCATCCGGACATGGGTAAACTCTGCTTATGGCTCATTACAGTGCTACACTTACTAAGGGACAATCTCATTTTATATTTTACCTTATGTGAACCTTAGAAATATCCTATTTTCCACAGCCCCACAACTTGCTTATTAAGATATATCACTAGAACAGTGTTAATAATCTCTACCTATTAGTAATATAATGAAGCAAGATCATTTGGCCTCCACTCGCCCTCGCCTTAGGGCGGTATCCACACCCGCAATGTGTATTTCATGACACAGCCTAAAGCCAGGTATTATGCACAGTCTTGTCAGTTTGCCAAATCTCCTGCATATAAATCATGAGTTATTATGCTATGCATATGAGAATATTGTACAAATCAGTTGCTCCAGGCACTTGGGGTTTATTATTAATTCTTGGAGTTAATAATTAGGTTCTATATCTTCATAAATAAGAATTAGTCAGTTTGAGCACATGATTTTAAGAAATTATGCATTATCTTAATATGCAGTACAGCACTGTCATGCTATTATTTTCTATTGCAAGGACATTCTGCAAAAACAGGGAGAAATTGTAAGAAGATGAAGCATTGTCCACCCTGTACAGCACAAGCGCAGTATATTTAGAGGACTGACAATCATTGACTATTATTTTCTTAAATGTTATTTGTGAATTTTTGAACCATTGGATACAAGATCTATACTCTTATATCCATCCTTGGCATTCCACATTTTTGCTATACATTTAAAGGATTTATATAGAATGTGCCTGTCCATAGTTTATAATACCGGGTTCAGTGCACACAGAGATTCTGTTACATAAGAACATATTATAGTGTCTAGACTGCTAAGCAGTGACAAAAATAGATTAATAAAATCCAGTGAAAGTCCTAAAATCTGACAGCAGGCGTAATCGAAAATTCCAAACTCTTGGTCGCTTTGGCCCCCAACTTCATGAGGCAGCTCCAGGGATATATATACATATCTGTAGCTATTTTTTTTTATTGCCTCATGCAAATAAAACAACTTTGCTAATAGACCTGATTAACAGTATACTAAAACAGTTTTTATGCAAACGTATGTGTTCGAATGTTTAGAACTTACAAACAGCCGCTGTATGTGTCTTCAGATCCACAGTTATGGTTTATTCTGCAGACAACAAAAGAGCTTACAATGATATATCTCTGCAGTATCAGACTACATAGAGCTTGTTTGTAGTCTGCAGCCATGACTACATATAGGCCTGCATTGGAGCTCTAGACATTACAGTTGCACACTCTGTAGATGACATCTATGCATCCTTAGCATTTGCTATAACTTATACTCATGTCAGTCAAGAGCAGCAGCGCATGTACTTGCTCCCTACTGACGACCTGGACTAAAAGTCACAAGTATCTTCATCAGTGCCTTACTGTTTCATATAAATACTTTTTCAAGGTACATAGCCTGATTTTATAATATGTCACTTGATGATTTAAGCATGTTGTTATTGTCTCTGTTAATGCTATTTTAAAATAATAAAAGAAATGCAAAGCTGTTTCTTGTTTTGGAATAGACATATTAAAGGGTTATTCCCATCTTGGCAAACTGCTGCCAAGATTGTAGTAACTGCTCTAATAATCGCCCTGACCCTGGGAGCAGGACTTAATTGAACACTGCAGAAATGCATCTTTTTTTTTTGTTGCAGATTTTGCTGCGGTCTGTTTTAGCCAAAGCCAAGAATGGCTACAAAAGGAATGGGAAATATACTGTATAGCAAGCTCTTCCACGTCTACCTTCTCCTAAATCCACTCCTTGCTTTGGCTCAAAAAAAACGCAGCAAAATCTGCACCAAAAAAGCAGTTTTTTTCCACAATGTGGGGCTTTAGCCTTATGCTGTTTCCCTAACAGAAGTGAATGGGATCTACAGAAATAGCACCTTTAGCTATGTTGTTTCTGTAACTGTGGAGCTACAGAAAAAGTGTAGCTCAGCAGTGCTATGCTTTTTCCATAGCTCCCATTCACCTCTACTGGTGTTAAGGAAACCGTACAGAACAGCACTGCTCAGATGTTTCTAGGGGTCAGGACTTAGGAACAGTTATTCCCCTCTCGGCAGCGATTTGCTGAGATGGGAATAACCCTTTAAATAATCATGCATCATATTTAACAGGTTTAAACCAAGTGCTGCTTCTACAAATGTGTCAGCAAGGGAGTGATAAGGCATATGTTGGTGCCTTAAAGTCTGGCCTACCTTTACAAAGTGTTTCTTAACGTTTTCTTTTCAAGTCCTATAAGATAGTTTTGAGTTTGAGCCGACAATAGCAGTATCAGAAAAAGTGTGTGAGGAGCCTTTATGTGTCATAGTGAAAATATGTTTTATTAAAGGAAACGCCAAATGGTTCGCTGAAGATGATACTTTTTATAGCTTAGCAGTGTTTTAGCTGAAAGCTTTCCAGACAATTTTGTCCTTTCCTCGGGCCTTGTCATATTTTGCATTCCTTTGATAGGCACAGACTATATTTCTTTTTGAAGTATTTATTGCTTTGCTTGACAGGAATTTTACAAGAATATTTGTCTCTATGGATATTGTTCAGCGTGTAGTCATTCTGTATCCATTCACCTGTCCTACAAGAGTTCAGGATTCTTGCTTTAATAATCCAGGGCGATCACAGCCAGGAGTCATTTTTGCAGACAGCTGATTCTGCTGACAAATGATGTAAGGGGAAGGTCATGGGTGATATAGTTCTTTTGAACCAGTTAACACATTTTGTTTTTGCTCCTGTCCTTACAAGATTTAAGTTTCACAGCAGTTTCAGCGCACCTCCATGTAGTCTAGCAAATTTGACCTATTGATTTTCAGCGTCTCGATGTGAACATTTCCATTCACTGTGGCAAGTACAGTATCATAAGAAAAACACAGTTTATGAGAAACCAGTGAAAATTATAATTCACATCTCCTAGTTGGTGTAGATATGAGTATCTGGTGCATGCTGAGGGCAAGAAATTGGTGTAATTTATTAACAAACTTGCGCCACACACTGTGGTACAAAGGAGATCAGATGCCAGCTTTGATAAATCTCCCCTAGTGATTCCCCAAATGTTGTCAAAATTCATACAACCACTAGTTGTAGTAGAGGAAACACAAGAAAGGCTGATAAATTCTAAGCTATGTGAACCATAGTCGTGGGGCAGGATTAACAGCCTGTGAAAAATGGATGTAAGACAGTTTTGGAGAGAGCTGTGAATAAGCTCTTTCTCAGGTATGTGCTCTAATGTCTTTCTAACTACAAACCATAACCCTATGATAATGTAAACTATTCCACCAAAAGGAATGCAGGACTTATTGTATGAACAATTAATACCCAAAGCATATGGAAAATCTCATACCCACTAATACAGAGTAAAGACTGCTGAGAAAATGGCACAAAGGTAGTTCAATTTTACAGTACATTCTGAGCATGTATTTTACATAGGTGTTTATTATCTGCCAATGCAGTGACTTCCAAAATCGGATTGAATATCCTAAGTGCCTTTGCTCTCTTAGCATGAGAAATTACCACATTTACTTCCTGCTCCCACCTTTCAGTGCTCCTAAGTGAATACTTTTTTTTCTGCAACGTTGTAGACACATTAACCATTTTCAAACAATGCAATTACCTATGTAAGTAGTTCTGTTTTTTTTTTTGTTTTGTTTTGTTTTTTTAAAAAAAGGCTAACCACAGGTTTGTGACTCCTTTAATGCCACTTGCACAAGTGCTGTGGCCTCTTCCCTCTGTTGATGACGTCACATTCATCAGTCACATTCAAGGGAATAGGTCGAAACTGCAATACCAAGCACAGCATTGTAAGTTGTGTAGGGGCTGTGCTTGGTATTGCAGTTCAGCTTCATTCACTTGAATAGGACTGAGCTGCTACTGTACCATGTGACTGAATGAGAAGACTAAACACTAAACCAAAAACTCTTGCTCAACCAGCTGATCTGTGGGTGTCCTAATGATAGGTCATCAATATGTAATTCCCTGAAAACCCCTCCCGTGTCCATATCAACATAAATTATGGATGTAGCATGCATATGAACAAAGCTAATAAACCACAAAGAGCACCCATTTTTAATTCTCGTTTAGAAACATCATTAAATTTACACACTGTAAATGTACACACATTTGTCCTGTAAAATACAATTATATGTGGTATTAAAGGGATTGTCCAAGATCCACAGGTAATGGATAATGATAACCTATCCTCAGAAAAGGTCATCAATATCAGACATCCGGACCATCCCGCACCATCATCTAATTCGGCTAACAAGGTATGCAGTCAAAAGCAGCTCTGTCCCTATTAAATTGAATGGGAGGGTAGCTGCAGTTCCCCAGCACCATAGATACAGTGTATGTCTTCATACGCTGTGGGGGAGGGGGGTACAAGGAAACTGCAGCTCTGCTCCTGTGTGCCTTGTACATGGCTTTTGGAAGACAAGTCAGCTGATGGGTGTGTGGGGGTCAGATGTCAGGCCCCCACTAATCTGATACTGATAACCTATCCTGTGGATAGATCATCACTATGCATTACCTATGTGTCTCAGACAACTCCTTTATTAACTGCTTATATTTACATTAATCTTTTTGTTCTGGTTGTTGTCTTGAGTTGCTTGAGCTATAATGAGCTGTGTTGCAGTATATCACAAGGTTGCATTTATTGACAGATTGAAATAAAGCTTTTTCTTTTTGTTAAACTGTTTATTTGGTGTTTTGCGATATAATCTTAACAAAGAGGTTGAGGACAATGGAAATACAGGTAGACTACACAGCAAAAAAAGAAGCATCACAACCATCACCTGCTATTTTATAAAGTGGTCTATAACATCAAGCCAGCTATCTAAAACGGCAGTAACGCTAAGAGTGTAGAGAAGGTGAGCAGACAGGAGCTGGAGGAAGGGATGGTGAGGGGTAAACAAAACAGTAAAAACAATGTGTCACTATTAATGTAGAGATGTCGCAGGATGCCGGACACAGGTTAAGTAAAAGGTGCCACAGCCCATGACTCCATATTCAACAATGTAATCTGCCAGCTAGCAGAGATTCCTTGTGACCCCCTGCAAGAACGGGAAGGGGTCCATGGGCTGTGCAGGCCCACCAACCATCACCCCAAGACCAGCAGTGGGAAGCTGAATTCAGATAAAGCCCTCAGTAGGACGCCCATGACAATGGTGCATCTCCCACCAGTACTCTCACCTGATACCACAGCTGAGGAAGTGTTGTGATAAAACTCTCCCAGGTGTTAAAGAAGTGCCTCATCCTGCTTTATTAAGGGATGGAAATAAAGCTATTTATAGAACCCAAAACACCTGTCTACAGATGGGTGTTGCTTCATTTTAGAGGAGATTCTGACTTACCTAAAAACCTCTAGTTACACACATAGACAAAATTGTTGGTACCCCTCGTTTAATGAAAGAAAAACCCACAATAGTCACAGAAATAACTTGAATCTGACAAAAGTAATAATATATAAAAAAAATTCTATGAAAATGAACAAATGAAAGTCAGACATTGCTTTTCAACAATGCTTCAACAGAATAAAAAAAAAAAGAAAACTCATGATACAGGCCTGGACAGAAATGATGGTACCCTTAACTTAATATTTTGTTGCACAACCATTGGAGGCAATCACTGCAATCAAACGATTCCTGTAACTGTCAATGAGACTTCTGCACCTCTCAACAGGTATTTTGGCCCACTCCTCATGAGCAAACTGCTCCAGTTGTCTCGGGGTTTGAAGGGTGCCTTTTCCAGACGGCATGTTTCAGCTCCTTCTGAAGATGCTCGATAGGATTTAGGTCAGGGCTCATAGAAGGCCACTTCAGAATAGTCCAGTTTTTTTCCTCTTAGCCATTCCTGGGTGCTTTAGCTGCATGTTTTGGGTCATTATCCTGTTTGCAAGACCCATGACCGGCGACTGAGACCAAGCTTTCTGACACTGGGCAGCACATTTCTCTCTAGAATCCCTTGATAGTCTTGAGATTTCATTGTACCCTGCACAGATTCAAGACACCCTATGCAGATGCAGCAAAGCAGCCCCAGAACATAACAGAGCCTCCTCCATGTTTCACAGTAGGGACAGTGTTCTTTTCAAGATATGCTTCATTTTTCCGTCTGTGAACATAGAGCTGATGTGCCTTGCCAAAAATTTCAATTTTTGTCTCATCTATCCATAGGACATTCTCCCAGAAGCTTTGTGGCTTGTCAACATGTAGTTTAGCAATTACTTTTGTCAAGTTATTTCTGTGACCATTGTGGGTTTTTCTTTCATTGAACGAGGGGTACCAACAATTTCATCCACGTGTGTATGTTTGAAAGGCTCTTTAATGAGTAGGACATTGATTTACAAGGTGACTATGTAAGGCCCCTTGCAGACGACCGTGGCCGTGGTCAGTGTGCTATCCTTGTATTTCATGGATAGCACACTGACCCATTCTTTTCACAGTTCCGTGTGCGGGCTGACAGTCCGGGCCGCAAAATATAGAACAGGTCCTATTCCTGTCCTATTTTGCGGCCCTTGCTTCCATGGCTCCTATTCATTTAATCAAAGAAGCCGCAGAAGCACGGCTCGTGCACAGGCGGCACATGGGGGACACGAGGATGTGGTTTTAATTCACAGCATTCATGGTCGTCTGCAGCCGACCTAAGGCTAAAGGCTCACGTAGCGCGCCGCAGCCAAAAAGCGCTGTGGGAAAAACCACGGCGGGAACTCATCGTGGTTTTTCCCACAGCTCTTTTCAAATGCTAGCATTGGTTTCCATATAGGTATAATTGAAGCAGAAAGTCTTCAGAGGAAAACTCTGAACTCTGCGGACTTTCTGCTTCAATTATACCTACAGTGGGGAAAAAAAAGTATAGTCAGCCACCAATTGTGCAAGTTCTCCCACTTAAAAAGATGAGAGAGGCCTGTAATTGACATCATAGGTAGACCTCAACTATGAGAGACAAAATGAGAAAACAAATCCAGAAAATCACATTGTCTGATTTTTAAAGAATTTATTTGCAAATTATGGTGGAAAATAAGTATTTGGTCAATAACAAAAGTTCATCTCAATTCTTTGTTATATATCCTTTGTTGGCAATGACAGAGGTCAAATGTTTTCTGTAAGTCTTCACAAGGTTGGCACACACTGTTGCTGATATGTTGATCCATTCCTCCATGCAGATCTCCTGTAGAGCAGTGATGTTTTGGAGCTGTCCCTGGGCAACATGGACTTTCAACTCCGCCCAAAGGTTTTCTATGGGGTTGAGATCTGGAGACTGGCTAGGCCACTCCTGGACTTGAAATGCTTGTTACGAAGCCACTCCTTCGTTGCCCTGGTGGTGTGCTTGGGATCATTGTCATGCTGAAAGACCCAGCCACATTTAATCTTCAATGCCCTTGCTGATGGAAGGAGGTTTGCACTCAAAATATCACGATACATGGCCCCATTCTTTCATGTACACGGATCAGTCGTCCTGGTCCCTTTGCAGAGAAACAGCCCCAAAGCATGATATTGCCGCCCCCATGCTTCACAGTAGGTATGGTGTTCTTTGGATGCAACTCAGCATTCACTCTCCTCCAAACATGTCGAGTTGTGTTTCTACCAGACAGTCCTACTCTGGTTTCATCTGATCATATGACATTCTCCCAATACTCTTCTGGAACATACAAATGCTCTCTAAGCAAACTTCAGACAGTCCCGGATATGTACTGGCTTAAGCAGGGGGACATGTCTGGTACTGCAGGATCTGAGTCCCTGGTGGTGTAGTGTGTTACTGACGGTAGCCTTTGTTAAGTTAGTCCCAGCTTTCTGCAGGTCATTCACTAGATCCCCCCCGTGTGGTTCTGGGATTTTTGCTCACCATTCTTGTGATCATTTTGACCCCACGGGGTGAGATATTGCACGGAGCCCCTGATCGAGGGAGATTATCAGTGGTCTTGTATGTCTTCCATTTTCTAATTATTGCTCCCACAGTTGATTTCTTCACACCAAGCTGCTTGCCTATTGCAGATTCAGTCTTCCCAGCCTGGTGCAAGTCTACAATTTTGTTTCTGGTGTCCTTCCACAGCTCTTTGGTCTTCACCATAGTGGAGTTTGGAGTGTGACTGTTTGAGGTTGTGGACAGGTGTCTTTTATACTGATAACAATGTCAAACAGGTGCCATTACTACAGGTAATAAGTGGAGGAAAGTGGAGCCTCTTAAAGAAGAAGTTACAGGTATGTGGGAGCCAGAAATCTTGCTTGTTTGTAGGTGACCAAATACTTATTTTCCACCATAATTTGCAAATAAATTCTTAAAAATCAGACAATGTGATTTTCTAGATATGTTTTCTCATTTTGTCTCTCATAGTTGAGGTCTACCTATGATGTCAATTACAGGCCTCTCTCATCTTTTTAAGTGGGAGAACTTGCACAATTGGTGGCTGACTAAATACTTTTTTTCCCCACTGTTTATGGAAAACGTTAGCATTTCTGTAGCTACAATTGACATGCTGCAATTTATAAAAACGCATTAATTTTTGAAATCGCAGCATGTCCGCTATGGGTATTTTTTGCAGTGTGTGGATGGGATTAGTGAGAATCCCATCCACTTTGCAGGGACCATAGAATGCTGCATTTTTTTGTCGCTGTGTTTCCTCTACATGGAGCCCCGGCCTAAAGCTGTTTTACAGCAAAAGTTTTGTTCCTTCTGTAGAAAGGAAAGGCAATCCCCTGAGATCTTTGTGGTTGATATCACAACCTTTACAGCGTAGCTAAACTTTCAGACAACTTCTGATTTTCTGTTAGTATTTGTGTCATTAATACATTTTGTAATATACTTTATTAACTAATTTTGCCTTCTTTCTGTGAAATCCTGCATTTTCTTTATTCTTTCCCTGGCTTCTGTATTGAGAGCTGTTCCTGCATCTCACTAACTGTTAATGCCCTGGCTAATTAAAAACGACAGTCACATACGGTAAATACTATAGCTCTTTGGCTTTCTGATGATAGTATGACGCTCAATAGATTCAAATACACCTGTTTGGCTATAATGTGCCTGTAGTGTCCTCGGAAATGTAGGCCACAATATAATGTGAATAAAGATAAACTAGTTTCATGAAGTGCTAGTAACTATTTAGTACTTGTATATATTTTTCTTACCATATTTTCATGTGACATTATTTACTAATGGCCTAGCTTCATCCAAGTATTGAAGTTTTGTATAATAGCATTCTTGAAATTCATGATCTTTCCACAGGACCTGCTCAGTATTCGATCTGTGGAGAGTGGTTACTATGTTGGTGCTTTTCAGAATGAAATGTGGAGGAGTGATTTGTTTTCCTTTAAAAGTTTTACTCCTCTGTACAAGTGCAGTCAAATCATTTACAATCTCTTTGAAGATTCATTTGGCTCCACACCAAGAATATATAGCTGACTTCTTAAAGGACATACATTTTATAGACAGAAAAAATCTGTTTGAATCCAGATTAAGGCCGCAGCGGGCCGCAGTGAAAAAGTGCTGTGGGAAAAAGCACGGTGAAAACACAGGTTTCCTCTGCGGACTTTCTGCTTTAATTATACCTATAGGTAAACTGTCAGCATTTCTGTAGGTATAATTGACATGCTGCGATTTTCAAAACTGCGACGGTTTTGGAAATCGCAGCATTTCCACTGCACACGTTTTTCTGCAATATGTGGATGGGATTCGCTAGAATTCCATCCACTTTGCAGAGACTGTAAGGGTGTGTTTTCATTTTCCGCCACCGGAATTTTCGCCGCGCCCTGCTGCTATCTCCGCCTCCCTCCCAAATCCGCAGCAAATTCCTCCATGTGAACACACCCTTAGACGACGAGGCGTCTATGCCATGTGGGGCCCCAGCTTTAATCCAATTTTGGTAGAGCATACTGAGGTAGATTTACTTATACTGTTTTAGGCAGTACAAACTTAAAGTAGACCAGGTTTATCACAGTGACTGATGCTGAATGTTAAATCTGGTACATTGTTAAAAGAATGTCTAGTCTATGTTTACACCACCTATGAGCTGTGTATTCTTTAAGGTTCAAGAATTGGAGCAACCCGTGTCGAGGCCAGGGAAGGTGTAAAATTAAAAATATAAATATAATCCCGTCCCTGACACTCTGTTGTCCACAGCTGGTGTCTGTTCAGTCTCATGCTGGTGCATCAATGCTGGAAATCCTCAGCCTCATGTGACCACTGAGACCAATCCAACAACTGCTTGAGAGCACCAGCATGAGATTGAACAGACAATGGCAGTGGACAACAGAGTGCAGCGGACAGATGAGTATGCTTTATTTTTTTATTTTACACCTCCCCTGGCCTCCACATGGGTTGCTTGAATTCCTGGACAACCCCTATAAGCAGTGTCGGACTGGGATGTCTAGGGCCCACCAGTGGAATTGTTTCTAGGGGCCCACCATCAGAACCCCTGCAGATCAGCGGTACCGAGACAGGGCGGCTAAAGGTAATAACATGCCGGGAGCCATGCTGCTCACCCACTATACCATGTGCACCACTGCACTACCTAAACCTACTGCTACAGCTTGTATGGCAAGTGAACAGCGTGGCTCCAAGAATTGTTACCTTTACCTGTAGCCGCACTGTCCTGGAAAAGCTGATCTGCAGAGGTCCTGGCTGTTGTATCATCGTAGATGTAATATTGATGGCCTATCCTAAGGACAGGCCATCAATATTAGGAAGATGGACAAATCCTTTAAAGAGGTTGTCGAAGGAATTGGAGCAACCCATGTAGCTGGCGGGAGGTGTAAAGTAAAAAATAAGTAAATTAAAAAGCATACTCACCTGTCCCTGGCGCTCCATTGTCTGCTGTCAGTGTCCATTCAGTCTCGTGCCGGCGACTCCTTGCTGGGAGTCCTGCACCTCATGTGATCGCTAAGACCAATTAGGTACAGGATTTCCAAAAATGAGGCGCTGCCATGAGACCGAACAGACACAGTCAGGGGACAACGGGGTGCTGGGGACAGGTGAGTATGCTTTTTTAAAAATTTTATTTTTACACCTCCCTGGCGGCCGACACAGTGGTCGCTCCAGTTTATGGACAACCTCTTTTAAGAGGTTGTCTGGGCCAAATTTTTCTATGGTCACTTCACTGGTCCCCCCACATAGTGGCCTCTTCACTGGTCCCCCATACTGTATGGGGAATAGTGATGGGGTCATTATATTGTGTGGGAGCAGTGATGGGGGCTAACATCCTGTGGGGGGGACATTAAACTGTATGGGGCATATTAAAGGGGTTGTCCAGGGTTAATCTTTTTTATGGCCTATGCTCTGGATAGGCCATAAATACCTGATCGGTAGAGGGCTGACACATGGCCCCATCAGCTGTTCGGAGCCACTTCCGGCACCTGTTCTGTACACAACACAGGGCCGGAAGCAGAAAGCTCCATCCACTGTATAGCAGCCCTACGCCTTCATTGCAGCTCAGCTCCTACTGACTTCAATAAGTGCTGAAATACAGTGAAGGTGCCCAGCCCCTATACAGTGGACAGAGCTTTCTGCTTCTGGCCCCGTATTGTGTACAGTTTCGGGCATCAGAAGTGGCTCCATACAGCTGATCGGTCCGGGGTCAGCCGCGTACAGATCAGGTATCTGTGGCCTATCCTGAAGATAAACCATAACAAATTATGCCTGGACAACCCCTTTAATATACACCCCTAATGCACCACACTTTAAAGAGATTGTCCAGTATAATTTTTTTTTTTTTTATAATTAGTCTGGGGGAGGTGAATCCCCCCTATCCCCCCCCCCCCCAAAAAAAAAACATACTAAACATACTTACCTGTCTCCGGTGCTCCGGTGTCCTCCCAGCAAGGTCCGGTCCTGCAGCTCCGCTGTCTTCTTTTTGCCGAGAATTCCTCACTGGCTGTGACGTCCCAGGTCCCTTCCCTTAGGCCGCTGATTGGCCTCAGGGGTCACGTGACGTCACAGGTAGTCACGTGCAGAAGGAACGTCAGCTGGAAGAAAACAACAGAACTGCAGGACCGAACCACGCTGGGAGACATTGGGGACAGGAGAGAGAGTTTGTGGGGGGGTTTTTTGTTTTGTTTTTTTCACCTGCCCCTGCGTAATTAAAAAAAAAAAATTAAGGAGCCACTGTATGGAGTATAAGCTCCACAGTGGCCCCCACCCTGTATTATAAGCTCCACAGTGGCCCCCACCCAGTATTATAAGCTCCACAGTGGCCCCCACCCAGTATTATAAGCTCCCAACAGCCCCCCTCCGCTTCAGTGCTATTATACTTTGGGGTCTCTTCAGACCCCAGAGTATAATAATCGGAGGCCCAGGGGAAGCGATTAAAAATAACAAACTCTCATACTCACCTTGCCTTACCTTTTCTTGGCATCCTCGCTCCATCCTGCCATCTTCAGCGTCTTCAGGCCCTTTTCCGACGACGCTGCTGAGGCCTGTGATTGGGCCTCAGCGGTCACGTGGGGGCGCACTGACGTCATTACACAGTCGCGCCCCATGTGACCGCCGGGCCCAATCACAGGCCTCAGTCATATGACGGAGGAGTGCCAGAGAGAACGCTGCGCCCAGGAGAGGTGAGAATATGTGTTTATTATTTTCAGTCACCTCCCCTGGGCTGCCATCTATTGGAAAGGGGCCTGCAATATGCCAGGGTCCCTTTCCAATAACAGTATGTATAGCGGTCGGGGAACCAGGCTTTCCCCGACCGCTATCATAATGGTCCGGGGCCCCGGCCATCTCCAGCTGGCCGCGGGCCCCGTACCCTGCCGGGTCCGGTCGCGGTCGCGCCCCCTGCGACCGCGATCGTAACGCCACTGGTCAGGGGCCCGATCGGGATGGTCAGGATCCCGATCGGGCCCCCATGACATGAGGACTAATAGTCGGGGCTCGGGGCCCACCGGTGGATTCACCGGTTCCCCGGTGGGCTAGTCCGACCCTGCCTATAAGCCATGACCTTTTTCCTGAAAGCCCCGTATCTTACTGTTAAGCCTTGTACCTTTGAAGTTCACCATGCAAAAAACTGTCAGAAAGTGCCTAAAACAGTTTAGAAATGTGGTATAAAGTATGTACGGTTGTGAGGGGGGGGGGGGGTTGCGCAAATTGGACCAGAATTCTGGCACAATTTCAATAGTAAATTTGACCAGTAGTACATGTAATACTCTCTTTCATGTTATAAAAATTTAATACAAAGATCATGGGAAATCTTAATAAGATGTAGTGCACAAGATAAATGGAGAATTAATTTGCAGCCTCTGTTTTCTAACCTGGGCCCAGAAGTATTTGTTCAGTGAAAAAAATATAATAACTCAGCTTCTGTACACCAGTACAATGGAATTGAAAGAAATCTATGAAGACGTCATTGAAATGCAGCCTTTCAGCATCAGTGCATAACAACATAGATTTGCCATTTTTGGATGACAACCTCCGTGGGAGCTGCAATAGGGACTATATCAATATATAAATAGTCACCCAACTGTGCCAATAACAGATATAACTAATAAATGACTTTACAGAATGTTATGATAAATGGTGAGATATTGTACCCCAGATGATATATAGACGATAAAGATTGTTGCTTCCAACAGCCATACCTTTGTTATCAGAAGCAACAAGTTCCTGCTAGACACAGACCTCCAAAGTCTATTTGGTACAGAATAGCTAAAAGCTAAATTAGACGCTAAAGCTAAGGTCTTGATGGCTGGGTGCCACGCCTGGCAATGAGTGTAGACAATTCTTAGTGAAAGTTCTTAAAAGTACAATGCAGTTTAATAGGCTGGTTGAAATTCAGACCTATCCCCCCACCCAGAGAATAGAACAATTTGAAGAGGACCTGTCCGTACTCCTGACTCCTTAGACTCTAAGTAAAAACTTGTATATAACCAATGAACTGCTAAGACGAACAGCATTATTAGAAAATAATTCTCCGGCGTTGTTATTTCATGAAAGATACAAGTATTTACTAAAAACAGACATGTCAAAGGAGGTGACTGATGCTCTCTAAACTTATGTCTTTCACTTGTGCACAGAATCTCCAAAAACGGTCTGTTCAATTGGAGGAATTCTTTGGAATGCCCAACTTTTCATGAGGTGGGGGATGCACTTGAAGCCCTACAACCACAAGAAAAGTCTTATGTAATTCGGAAAGGTTCCCGGACCCTATATAAAATAATTAATATGGCACAGTTCACAAACTCAATTGGATAGTTATATGACAAATGCAGCTCTCCTACATCTACATAACTATGAGCAAGGCTATGTTTTCTGTTAAGGTCACATATATTCATAAGTGACTTATTTCCCTCCGTACAATGGCCCTGTTGTGTAAAGCTCTGCATGTTGTGTTCACTTATAAACCCTCAGGTTCATTTATTAAACATATTACATATTAAGTCAGGCATTAATTGCTTCCATCTGATCTCTACCTACGTGTATTTTCTATACCTAATGCATTGAAATAAATGTGGGAAATTGTTCATACTTTTACAATTAGTACTAAAATAATGAATGCTTCAAGAAAAAAAAAAGCACATAAGTGTAATTGTATACACAAACCTACAATATAACAAGCCACAAAATTCAAAGAGGATCTTTTATTCTCAGGAAACGTAAGAACATGACAGCTGTTATGTCCACTATTATTCTTGGGTCAAACATCACATAGGAACAAGAGCTGAAAAAATATTTTGATATGTTGCACAGCACAGTAAATGAGTAAATCTTACCTATTGTACTGTAAGTGAGAGGAGATTAGTTTACATCACAGTTTCTCCCAGCATTATATCATCATTCTGTAAAAGTCAGGCTGACATGCCACTGACTGTCACTCATCAATAAACACAATGCCCTCGATGGCCTTGGGGAAAATGTATCTGTCTACACATCATACGATATACTGTACAATGTAGACAAGCAAATCATTTACAGTGTAATATTATTTGAAAGCATCATGGTAATCTACAGTCATTAAACATCTGACTTAAAGGGACTGTTCCAGCTTGGGAATTCCTGTCCATATGTCCTAGTAGAGTATACGAACTTCATAGTGGGCTCTCTGATCAGGAGCCCCCTCTCAACAGAACAGCGTGTTATCCAGTCAACTTTAAGTCATGTTTCCTTTTTTCCTTTCTTTTGTTATTTCCTTTGTGTTACAGTATTTTTGAGCTGTGTACTACTAAGGTTTCGTTCACACATCCATGTTTAGCAGACATGTAATGTCCATGATAATCAAAGAGCACATGATCCTGCCCATTTCTAGGGTTGTGTGTTGTCCGTAGTTTTTTTATGTCCGTGACAAATGGATCAACTTTTTTTTATTTATTTTTTTTATTTCCTATACTTTTCTGTGTTTCTGTAATCAGGAAAACATGCAATTACAGTGTTTATTCTCCCCAACTAATAGTCTTTAATGGGCATCTGTGGTCTGCAAAACGGATCAAAATAGAGTATGTCTCTCTTATATTTCAATGGAACAATGCACCCTTTAAAATCAATGGGTGCACATGGAGTCCCTGATTAACATGGACACCACACATGCACTAAAAACGGACATGATCAAAATCAAAAGGATGATTCTGTGCAATTCATCCTATTATGGCATGCTCACATGGCTCATTTTCATTACAGATTTTGGAGTATTTTTTGTGAAATCCACTTGAAAATGTGTATACTGTATTCTGCTTTCCATTCCGTGTGAACAGGAATCTGTGATGTAGTTCACACAGTACAGTAGGGATTTTAAATCCCTGTCATAGAAAAAAAAATATGTATCACTTTATAGGTAGTTTCTATTCAGGTACCACAGATGGTACACATGTAAATTCGCCCTATATAATGGTCAATCAGTGTGAGAATCAACAGTAAAACTCCAAGTCTCAGCCTCCAGTTTCACAGATTTTCTTGGAAATCAACAGCCAATTTCTCAGCATGAAAACTCACCTGTGTGAACATGCACCCTAATATAATATTGAAAGAATCTCTAAGGCCATCTTTAAAAGTCAGCAGAAAAAGACATATTGGTCCATTTTTAACGGCCAACAAAAGAGATTGACATCCAAGTGATAACTGTTAAATATAGCCAAATATAGGACTTAACAACTTTTTTGACAGGCCATTTTCATAGTCTGTTAAGAAATGGACACATGAATGCAGTTTAATGTTTTTAAAATTTCCATGTGATGGCCATCGAAAAAACAGGCATCACTCAGCTGGTTTTCACTGTTATGTGGAAAAGATCTAATGTTGGACCATTATGTATTTGTAACAATTTTACACTGTATGAGTTAACCACCTACATGTAAAAACCTATAAAATGCCATACACAGTAAATAACCAAGATGATAAAAAAAATGTTACCAATAACTTAGATATTACAGTATATCTACTGGACTTTCACAATTCTTTACATTGCTTCATTAATGGTGTAAATCCTCCATATGCTTGGGGTTATTTCCGTTACCTTGATAAATCTGTGATAATTATTGCCAGTATTTGTGCCAAACTTATCAAATGTCTTTGGTATGGGTTACCAGATGTATTCACGGGCTCATTTTAAATAGAGGCAAGCACATACGCAGATAGACATATATAGAACTGGAGAATCTTGTTGCCTAGCGAACTTAAAATACATAGTACAAAAATAAGTTAGTTCATCCTAGGATCTTTCCATACTTAGCCAGCAATAGCAACCCTGAGTACAAGCAACCTGTAGAAGCTCTGTTCACACATTATTCTTTTCTGTCAGGTTGGCATTGATCTTTGATGGCCAGTATAGAAAAGCATGCTTCTATGCGTCTAGCCATTATAAGTCAATGGAATTCATATCATATCTGTCATGTCATTTAAAAACGGAAGCCATGGTCTGTTTTCAAGGTAGTAAATCCTATGTGATCATTGCGCAATATGTCATTCATTAGGAAAAGGATATGCAACACATTTATTTCTTTAAAAGAGTATTTGTCCCATATATTACATTTTTTCACTATGAATAGCTTACGCTTCATGGTCTTTTTCGTACCATTTTTTGATTAATGAGAATACAGGACACATTTGGAAGGGTATACTTTTCATATTACTAATTCTTTACTATTTCCCTAAAAACTCTACAGAATATGGGTTTTTACCATTACTATCCTACTTGCTATAACCACAGGATATTGTTTTTTTTTTCATTTGAGAACCATACCTATTTATTTTCCATTAACATGAGGGCTTGTTTTGTGGGATGATTTGTACTTTTTAATGTTACAATTTTGGGGTTCATATAACTTACTGATTAAGTTATAAAAACTCTTACTGGAGAGGAATAGGGAAAAACAGCAGTTCAACCATACATTTCTGCATTTAAAATTTTATGCCATTCAAATGTGAAAAAAAACAATATTACCTTTATTCTGTAGGTTGGTACATTTATGGTGATGAGTGTATAATTTTTTAATGATTTGTCTATATAAGACCTCACAGCTCACAGTGCATGTCAGAGCAAATGAGAATCATGAGGTCAAAGGAACTGTCCAAGGAGCTCAGAGACAGAAGTGTGGCAAGGCACAGATCTGGCCAAGGTTACAAAAGAATTTCTGCAGCACTCAAGGTTCCTAAGAGCACAGTGGCCTCCATAATCCTTAAATGGAAGAAGTTTGGGACGACCAGAACTCTTCCTAGACCTGGCCATCCAGCCAAGCTGAGCAATCGTGGGAGAAGAGCCTTGGTGAGAGAGGTAAAGAAGAACCCAAAGATCACTGTGGCTGAGATGCAGTAGGGAGATGGGAGAAATTTCCACAAAGTCAACTATCACTGCAGCCCTCCACCAGTCGGGGCTTTATGGTAGAGTGACCCGAAGGAAGCCTCTCCTCAGTGCAAGACATATGAAAGCCCGCATAGAGTTTGCCAAAAAACACATGAAGGACTCCCAGACTATGAGAAATAAGATTCTCTTGTCTGATGAGACGAAGATTGAACTTTTTGGCATTAATTCTAAGTGGTATGTGTGGAGAAAACCAGGCACTGCTCATCATCTGCCCAATACAATCCCAACAGTGAAACATGGTGGTGGCAGCATCATGCTATGGGGGTGTTTTTCAGCTTCAGGGACAGGACAACTTGTTGCAATTGAAGGGAAGATGAATGTGGTCAAGTACAGAGATATCCTGGAAGAAAACCTCTTCCAGAGTGCTCTGGACCTCAGACTGGGCCGAAGGTTCACCTTCCAACAAGACAATGACCCTAAGCACACAGCTAAAAATAAAAAAGGAGTGGCTTCGGAACAACTCTGTGACCATTCTTGACTGGCCTAGCCAGGGCCCTGACCTCAACCCAATTGAGCATTCTCTGGAGAGACCTGAAAATGCCTGTCCACCAACATTCGCCATCCAACCTCACGGAACTGGAGAGGATCTGCAAGGAAGAATGGCAGAGGATCCCCAAATCCAGATGTGAAAAACGTGTTGCATCATTCACAAGAAGACTCATGGCTGTACTAGCTCAAAAGGGTGCTTCTACTCAATACTGAGCAAAGGGTCTGAATACTTATGACCATGTGATATTTCAGTTTTTCTTTTTTACTAAATTTGCAAAAATATCTACATTTCTGTTTTTTTTTTCTGTCAAGATGGGGTGCTGAGTGCACATTAATGAGAAATAAATACTTTGGACCTGGTTGTATAATGTCTGCTACAGAACAGCCTATATTGGGATAAAGCGGTATGGTATCCACTACTGTGAGTGGTGTGGTGTCCACTGTGTAACAGGCTATGTTGGGCTAGACTAAGCCATTTTTTCAGGTGTTAAAAGTCTTACAGGCCAGCCATGTGTCATCTGGCTTTAATCCCAGGTCATTTTACTAGACTTCTTGAAAGTCTTTGTAGAAAACAACGATTGTAGTAGAGGAACAGCTTTCCTTGCTCCATCAAGAAAAACGTATTTGCATATTCTTTCGGACTCCTGCATCTCATTATGAAGACACAGTACTCCACCTGAGCCTCATCTATGATAGCAGCAAAATCTGCAAGAGTGCCTTATTTAGCCTAAAAAAGGACCACCTTGGAAAATGTATTTTATAACCACATGTAATTGTAACCACATGTATATCAAGTAGATATACATAAATATTTACTAACTGCTTGGGGGTTCTGCTTCCAGCTTCTACTTTACTAGTTTCAGGGTGTCAGGACTGACCTTAAGTTGTATAGTTCACTGTGCACAACTTTCTATTGATACTCTGTCGCTAAATGTACAAATAAATAATGTCTATTTGCCTAATATTGTAGGAAGTGAAGCTGAATTCTTCTCAGCTATTTATATAGAGAAGACATTGGGGTTGTCAGCTCAATGTGGTGCCCCTTCCAGTACTAAAACATATGGGTCTTGTTTGGCCATTTGACCTGGCAGAAGAAACTATTGTGAAGGTTCACCATCAATCTATACTGAACATGTACACGTCTAAATCTAAAAGTATCCTAAAATATAGGATACACATGATTCAACTATAGACTGTGTGAATCAACTCTTTTAGATTTGTCCCTAGCTGCCAGTAATTGCCTCTTATCAGCCACAAAAGGTGACGTCTTCCACTGGAACTCAGGGATTCATTACTCTATCAGAGCCTGGGCCCACCATTAATTCATTGGTATTCTAATGGGCTAGTCCAATTCTAAATGTGGGTCCAGGAGGGGTAACACTATCTCCAGATTTAATTACTGTTTATATTATATTATATGCTATGCATACTGCACTACAACCTAGAGCCAATCCTAGAGCTTATTTCGTGATATCTCAAGTAAGAAGGTAAGCTGATTCTGTCTCGGAGAAGGTTCAGGCACTGAATACCTTGATCTTCCAGGGGAAGGTACTATCATCTCATGTTTTCTCTGTACATGCTATTACAGGTAGAAAATGTTATTCTGTACGATAACTGAATGTGTTACCTTCTAATAGTGTCTATGTACTTCCACTCAACATCTTATAATGTTATTTGTGTGCAAGTTATAGTGAACTTGAACTATTCCCAAACTCTCTTGGAAAGGAACTATGGAGTAATCTAATTATAAATGAATTATTTCAATGGTACTCTTGTAATGATACTTTTGATAGAGTTCTTCAATATGTGAATGATACTCAGAGTGATAATGATCATTAGCTGACACTCAATGTAATGACATTCATGAGATGGTACTTCTTTTTGTAGAGCTTGTTAAGAAAGTAAAACATCTGAATTTTGTTTGAGGTTAAGAATGAACCACAGAAGAGTGTGGGTGAAGAGGTTTGCATTGCCTGAATCTATCAACGTTACATCATTGAATGTTGATTCCTTCTGTGCATCTTATCTGATACTGAATGTAGTGTTCATTTTCAATGCAAGAAATATACCAGAATCTAATCATAGTAAGATGCGCTACACTGCAGTGTATATAGTGGATTCCTGAACTAGATTATAGCGTTAGTGTTGGATTCAGATTCAGGATAGTAGAAATATATATATATATATATATATATATATATATATAATATTTTTTTTATTTATTTTTTTACATTGTGTCCCCATAAGGTCATAATAGACCTTTGGGGACATCTGATCACTTTTTTTTTTTGTTGGGGAGGCTGATTTCCCCTGTAACTGGGGCTGGTATATTTAGCCCCAGTTGCAGGAGGAATACAGCCTCCTGCACGTTATTTTCACATTACTATAGAGCTGATCTGGGTCCTGTAGAACCCAGCAGCTCTAACAGATTCTGATCCTGGCAGATCACGTGACTGCCAGGTCAGCGGGGAGCCGCAAGATGGTGGCGCCCATAGCGCTGTATACAGCGCTCATTGAGCGCTGTATACACAGCAATCAGGGAAGGAAGGGAAGGTAATAAACCTTCCCTGTCTTCTCTCTGGGAGCTCCGGCTGAAGTTACAGCCAGCGCCCTGTTTCAGCAGCTGCACGGTTTCGTGTAGCTGCTGAGTTCTGCTTGGACGTACTGGTACGTCCTTGCAGAACAAGACAAACAACTTTCGGACACAAAAACCCAATGGGAAGTCCGGAAGTGGTTAAAGGAGTTTTCCAGGCAAAAAAACTTTAAAAAAAAAAAAAAGATGATAGTGTTATTAATGGGATAATAAGTGCACCTAAATACCTTTAGCAATGTTTTGAGTGATTTCTGGGTTTCTCTGGGAGCTCCTGGTATCCTCTGCATTTGTTGGGTAGCTTCCTGCTCTATTATCCTACTACCATGATGCATTGCTCTTCACTCAGATCCCCCTCTCTCACACCCCCTCCCTGTTTCCCTAGCTAGCCCTCAGACTACTATCCCTACCCAACTAACTAACTCAGCCCACCCCCCACTCAATCATACTTACCTGTCTTCCTGTCCAGATCTTCTGGGCACGGGAGATCATTCTGTTCTTCTCCTCTTTTCGTCTGCTGGCACCTGCGCAATAGAGCCATCTGCAGGCGCCGGCAGAAGTGAAGGAACACAATTCACGGAAAACTAAATATTTAGAGTCCCCAACTTAGAGCATATTCACAGAGAGGACCAAATTGGAGACACTGACATGGAAATAATATCTGATAAAACTTCAATTTTATCTTAATGCAAAAAAATAAAAAATTGCTCCAGGGCATAAGTATTGGTGACGTTCCGTTTCCGGAAACGGGGAAACAGTACGTCACCTGGAAATCAGAAAATGAGCCTGGGGCGGTCACATGACCGCCCCAGCAATATGGGTAAATATACATTTTTGATAAAGTAAGTTAATTAGAAGTTAGGCGAGGGGAAGGGGTTTTAGTTTAGTATTAAGTTACTAAACATTTTGGAGCATCTCATGCCAGTGCTGCAAATAATTACAACTGATGTAACCCATGCCAGTATAAATGCAGGGGCCTCACTGGGGGACTTTATCACACCACAATTCTGGTGTTCTTAAATACATGGAATAGAATTTGCTATTTTGTAAGCTTAAATTTGCGACATTTTACACCACCCACGCCACTTTTGAAAAGTGGTAAAATTGGGGTATTTACCTTATGGAACTGATGTTTGCCATATTTATCAAATGTAACTTTTTAAAAATTTTCAGAAACTGTCACAATCTCATGCCAGTATGAGGGTAGCGTAGAAAGTGGAGTAACATCTCAAAGCAGAAATGTTAGACTTCAATGTATGAAATATCAAGCAACATTTGATAAATCTCTACACAAATGATAACAACACAGACTCCAAAACTGATTTTAAAGCTTCCCCTAATGATGAATCTCCTCCAATGTCTTCTCCAACCTCCAGACTACAAGAATGTTTCTATCTCTCTCTTTACTCCATTCACTAGTCATCACACTGATAAAATAGTGACTTCAGAACACTGATTTGTTCTATTTTCCTCTAGGCTAGGGAGAGACAGGAGGCTGGAAGAGATAGGAGATATACTGGGGACTGAGATCACTGTGGTTTTAAGTGTTGCTCTCTGGTGGGAGATTCTTATATCACCTCAGTGGAAAAACACAACACAGTTAAAAAAAAAGAGACTAAACCAGCTGTATGGCATAGGAAAGTTTGGTGTGTTCAGTGTTATACCACATTATCCCACAGGGTCGGACTGGCCCACCGGGGAACCGGTAAATCCACCGGTGGGCCCCGAGCCCCGACTATTAGTCCTCATGTCATGGGGGCCCGATCGGGATCCTGATCCTGACCTGCGACCGCGACCGGACCCGGCAGGGTACGGGGCCCGTGGCCAGCTGGAGATGGCCGGGGCCCCGGACCACTATGATAGCGGTCGGGGAAAGCCTGGTTCCCCGACCGCTATACATACTGTTATTGGAAAGGGACCCTGGCATATTGGAGGCCCCTTTCCAATAGATGGCAGCCCAGGGGAGGTGACTGAAAATAATAAACACATATTCTCACCTCTCCTGGGTGCAGCGTCCTCTCCGGCGCTCTTCCGTTATGTGACTGAGGCCTGTGATTAGGCCCCGGCGGTCACATGGGGCGCGACCGTGTAATGATGTCAGTGCGCCCCCACGTGACCGCTGAGGCCCAATCACAGGCCTCAGCAGCGTCGTCGGAAAAGGGCCTGAAGACGCTGAAGATGGCAGGATGGAGCGAGGATGCCAAGGAAAGGTAAGGCAAGGTGAGTATGAGTGTTTGTTATTTTTAATCACTTCCCCTGGGCCTCTGATTATTATACTCTGGGGTCTGAGGAGACCCCAAAGTATAATAATAGCACTGAAGCGGAGGGGGCTATTGGGCGCATATAATACTGGGTGGGGGCCACTGTGGAGCTTATAATACTAGGAGGGGGCCACTATGGAGCTTATAATACTGGGTGGGGGCCACTATGGAGCTTATAATACTAGGAGGGGGCCACTATGGAGCTTATAATACTGGGTGGGGGCCACTATGGAGCTTATAATACTGGGTGGGGGCCACTGTGGAGCTTATAATACTGGGTGGGGGCCACTGTGGAGCTTATAATACAGGGTGGGGACCACTGTGGAGCTTATAATACTGGGTGGGGGCCACTGTGGAGCTTATAATACAGGGTGGGGACCACTGTGGAGCTTATAATACAGGGTGGGGGCCACTGTGGATCTTATAATACTGGGTGGGGGCCACTGTGGAGCTTATAATACTGGGTGGGGGCCACTGTGGAGCTTATAATACTGGGTGGGGGCCACTGTGGAGCTTATAATACTGGGTGGGGGCCTCTGTGGAGCTTATAATACTGGGAGGGGGCCACTGTGGAGCTTATAATACTGGGTGGGGGCCTCTGTAGAGCTTATAATACAGGGTGGGGGCCACTGTGGAGCTTATACTCCATACAGTGGCTCCTTCATTTTTTTTTTTTGAATTACGCAGGGGCAGGTGAAAAAAACAAAACAAAAAAAACCCCCCACAAACTTTCTTTCCTGTCCCCAGTGTCTCCCAGCGCGGTTCGGTCCTGCAGTTCCGTTGTTTTCTTCCAGCTGAAGTTCCCTCTGCACGTGACTACCTGTGACATCACGTGACCCCTGAGGCCAATCAGTGGCCTAAGGGAAGGGACCTGGGATGTCACAGCCAGTGAGGACTTCTGGCAAAAGAAGACAGCGGAGCTGCAGGACCGGACTGTGCTGGGAGGACACCAGAGCACCGGAGACAGGTGAGTATGTTTAGCATGTTTTTTTGGGGGGGGGGGGGGGGTAGGGGGGGATTCATCTCCCCCAGACTAATTATAAAAAAGAAAAAAATTATACTGGACAATCTCTTTAAAGTGTGGTGCATTAGGGGTGTATATTAAAGGGGTTGTCCAGGCATAATTTGTTATGGTTTATCTTCAGGATAGGCCACAGATACCTGATCTGTAGGGGGCTGACCCCGGACCGATCAGCTGTATGGAGCCACTTCTGATGCCCATACTGTACACAATACAGGGCCAGAAACAAAAAGCTCTTTCCACTGTATAGGGGCTGGGCACCTTCACTGTATCTCAGCACTTATTGAAGTCAGTAGGAGCTGAGCTGCAGTGAAGGCGCTGGGCTGCTATACAGCGGATGGAGCTTTCTGCTTCCGGCCCTGTGTTGTGTACAGAACAGGTGCCGGAAGTGGCTCTGAACAGCTGATGGGGCCATGTGTCAGCCCCCTACCGATCAGGTATTTATGGCCTATCCAGAGCATAGGCCATAAAAAAGATTAACCCTGGACAACCCCTTTAATATGCCCCACACAGTTTAATGTCCCCCCCACAGGATGTTAGCCCCCATCACTGCTCCCACACAATATAATGACCCAAACACTATTCCCCATAGAGTATGGGGGACCAGTGAAGTGACCATAGAAAAATTTGGCCCAGACAACCCCTTAAAAGAGGTTTCCATAAACTGGAGCGACCACTGTGTCGGCCGCCAGGGAGGTGTAAAAATAAGAAAATTTTTAAAAAAAGCATACTCACCTGTCCCCAGCACCCCGTTGTCCCCTGCCTGTGTCTGTTCGGTCTCATGGCGGTGCCTCATTTCTGGAAATCCTGTACCTAATTGGTCTTAGCGATCACATGAGGTGCAGGACTCCCAGCAAGGAGTCGCCGGCATGAGACTGAATGGACACTGGCAGCGGACAACGGAGCGCCGGGGACAGGTGAGTATGCTTTTTAATTTACTTATTTTTTACTTTACACCTCCCGCCAGCTACATGGGTTGCTCCAATTCCTTCGACAACCTCTTTAAAGGATTTATCCATCTTCCTAATATTGATAGCCTGTCCTTAGGATAGGCCATCAATATTACATCTGCGATGATACAACAGCCAGGACCTCTGCAGATCAGCTTTTCCAGGACAGTGCGGCTACAGGTAAAGGTAACAATTCTTGGAGCCACGCTGTTCACTTGCCATACAAGCTGTAGCAGTAGGTTTAGGTAGTGCAGTGGTGCACATGGTATAGTGGGTGAGCAGCATGGCTCCCGGCATGTTATTACCTTTAGCCGCCCTGTCTCGGTACCGCTGATCTGCAGGGGTTCTGATGGTGGGCCCCTAGAAACAATTCCACTGGTGGGCCCTAGACATCCCAGTCCGACACTGTTATCCCATGTATTTATATGTATGGAATAAATAAGACATATTTATTACCTTCATAGATGTACTATGTCAGCTGTAATGCGTCAATGGAAATCTCTAAATTTTGGAACATATAACATTCATGAGTTGCAGTAACCACACTTTTGCATAATGTTGATTAATGGGTTAAAGAATAAATAAATAAATAAAAAAAAAAGATCCTTCATTATACTTGGTAATCTACTAGTACACATGCTTCCAATGGCTTCTGATGTCTTGACTCAGCATTTAAAAGAAAAAAAAAATTGTAATTTGGCTTTAACTAAATCTCTTTAATGTTAGCTAATAGCAAATTTCAAATATACCAAGTCAATTCTTTTTTTTTTTTTTTTTTTTTTATTTTCCCTCTTGTTGTTTGAACAGCCGTAGCCCCCCTTCCATTTACTGAAAAAATATTATCACATTGAGTTCACAGTTTAGATTTGTGAAATGTGTAGATTAATGTGACGATAATTGTGATCTGTTCGCACACAGCCCTGACTAATTACTTCCCAGGTTTCTATAAAAATGCCACCAGGAGACTCACAACATATTCACATTCAATCTCTTAGCAGCAGTTTTTCTTCTGTGTTCTATGTGATATTTGCAAAACACACATTTTACTCTGTGCAAAGTCATTCCAGATTCTTTGTATAGTTGCCTTATAAAAATATAGATTAGCTTTATGGTTTCAGATAATTACCGTTATAGAACATATATAGAGAATATAGATGTGTATGCCCCAGTCACTAGTGAGGACACAGCATTCATGCAGGTGCTTTGCTGGAATTTTCCAAATCTTAGAAATTTACATGAGCTTGGGTTATCCCACAATCCAACGTTTTTCTGAAAAGCCCAGTACCTTACAAATTTTTAGAAAAAAGATGGTCACATGCCCAAAGGATTTATTTGTGCTTTCTTTCCATGTATATGAGGTCCACTTCTCCTACTTAGATTTAGTAATACAATCTAACAGTTACAGTGCAAACTTAAAAGGAATGTTTTAATGAAAAGTTGAAATATCTGCAGGGTCTTCCTGGGCAGACTGTTCTATGACTGTATACGCCTTCATACATGGTTTCCTATCAAGTTTTTCTGCTAATAATAATCACATTATGGCTGCAGCACATTTTACATTGTTCCTGAGACAGGGACAATAATTGTACAATAAGGTGCAGTCTGCCCACCTCCCCACTACTAAACAGGACATGTGTCGAATGAACGTGATATCTATGGCCTATTTAGCAGCTGATCTGTGGGAGTCCCAGGTGTTCTGTGTATCATATCCGCGCTGAGCTAATATTGATGACTTATGTGAAGGATAGGTCATCAGTATTTATCTCCCAGAAAATACATTTAAACTAGACAGCCTTAAAAGGTTTGTCCAGGATAAATGGAAATCCCTAAACTAATCTAAACACCCTCCTACTTTCTAAATAACATAATTAATCAAAAATGTATATTTGCTGGTTATCCGGTGATGATCCGTTTCCCCATTTCTGGAAACAGAATGTCACTACTACTCCCCCCTCCCCCCATCCACTCCATCATACCTTCTTCCTGCAGGGATGGCTCCTCCCTCTTTTCTGACTGCCAGTGCTGCTTTGCGCTCTGCTGCCGATAACCCACCTTTACTGCGCGGCTCCCACACATGCGCAGTAGAGGTGGATTGTCACTACAGAGCACCGCTGGGACATGAAAGTGCACTGGCAATGAGAAAAGAAGGATGGGCGTCCCGTAGGAGGAAGAGAGGTAAGTATATAATGGGGTCGGGGGTTGAGCTGAGTAGGTAGGGAAGGGCTAATAGTTGTGAGTGGGATAGCTAGAGAGACAGGGAGGGGGTGTATGGGGGAAAGGAAGGGGGGGAATGAGGTGAGAGTTACCTAGCGTGGAAGTTACATAGCAGGAAGCTGAACCATGTAAACAAATGCAGAAGATACCAAGAACTCCCAGAGACACCCAGAAATCGCTCAAAACTCTGCTAAAGGTATATGGGTGCATTTATTAACCATTAATAGCACTAACAGACCTTTTTAAAAAAAAATAAATTTTTGCCTCGAAAACCCCTTTAAAAGAAACAAGATTGATCAAAGTGGTTGATGTTAAATGGTAATATTCATTAGTCATATCCATTGGTAGCCGGTCAAAACAAAAGACTGTCACTACTAACATGGTTAGAGAAAATTATTTATAATTGCAAAAAGTTTTAACTTTGAATGGTCTACAAATTGAAATATAGCCATATTCATGGGGAAATCCATTTAAGCCAAAATCAATCCCTAAGTTTACACCACCTCTTAGTTGTCATTTCTGACAAAAAGTTTGAAACATTTTTTGGCCAACATGCTGGCTCTTAAGTCCCTGCTCATGACAAGTAGATTGGGACAGAATATTCTCTATCATCAGCAGGATATGTACTTGCTTTCTCTAATTTGTTTCTTGCTGGGTCTGCAGATCTGTTATACATTTGTGGATAGATTGGTGTGCATATAGTTATTAAAATATGTGCATTTGTGGTCTTTTGATCACCATCCATACCACCATAACATCTTTTGTTCTGCGTTCAACATGGGTCCCAATGGAGAACTAGCCAAAGTATTAGAAAACAACTAAATAACTTGGCACTACTTAACCAACAGAAGAAAAGCAGATGGCTAAAGCTATCATAAAGACTATCATCGGCCTTATATACCACATTTGATGAGTAGAAGATCCGTCATGTGATAGGTGACACTACCCAAAATGCAGAAAGGCAATTATGTTATTATTTCTGCATAATTATTGTAGTTTTCCTGCCATCTGTAAACCAGTCTTCTTCCTGTGAGGACACATTACACATGTTTGGGCTTTAATAAATGAATAGCTGCTGTTTCTTCATAGTGCTCAAAGAGAACCACATTATTTCTATGATGTGTTGCTTACACTTAGACAGTAACATCCTGCATGATCCAATATATAATACATCAAAGTAATGTTTTTGGCTTTTATTTAAACTGTATTTTTTTTGTTATTATGTCAGGGGTTGTTTGGTGAACATTTTCGGAATATACTTTATTAACCTACCTACCTAATGTCCTTTTGATAGAAAAAAGGCTCACAAATTCTCCCTAGCAATCCTCTAACTGAGCTGTTACCAGAAAAATTGTAATGCCACTAGTGGAGCATTTGCCAAAGGGGGGGATGATCATGTCAATTGGGCGTATGTCCGGTTTTATACAACCTAGAAAAGTGGTTCTGATAGTAGCTATACAACAACCAGAGATATCACTAGTTAAAACAAAGTCAGGAATGTGAACTTTATATGCAGAAGTTCATGATATCAACATCTTCTAGTTAGAGCTGTCTTGGCAGCATATGAAAGTTGAGAATCTCTCAGCTTTTGTAAGTGGTATAAAACCAGAGATACATCCATCTGAAGTGACCATCCCAGCTTTGGTAAATGCTTCAGCTCTACATACTGCATTGAGTACAGGTGTACAAGACAGACAGTGCTTAGAGCATTGCTAGTGGGATCTTTTTAGCCTGTTTTCTACTAAAAAGAAGTTATTTTAATTAAGTATATTACAAAAATATTCACCAACACAATAGCAAAACAAAAAACGGGAGTTGCACTTTAATTTCTATAACAATAGGTTCCAAAAATACTAAAAAGCTTCAAATTGGATCATTAGAATATTAGAAGGCCATCATTTCATCATGACAGACTTTTTTACACCTACAGTCATGGCCAAAAGTTTTGAGAATGATACAAATATTAATTTTTACAAAGTCTACTGCTTCAGTTTTTCTAATGGCAATTTGCATATACTCCAGAATGTTATAAAGAGTGATCAGCTTAACAGCAATTACTTGCAAAGTCAATATTTGCCTAGAAAATGAACTTTATCCCCCAAAACACATTTCAACATCATTGCAGCCCTGCCTTAAAAGGACCACCTAACATCGTTTCAGTGATTGCTCCATTAACACAGGTGTGGGTGTTGATGAGGACAGGGCTGGAGATCAATCTGTCATGATTAAGTAAGAATGACACCACTGGACACTTTAAAAGGAGGCTGGTGCTTGCCATCATTGTTTCTCTTCTGTTAACCATGGTTATCTCTAAAGAAACACGTGCAGTCATCATTGCACTGCACAAAAATGGCCTAACTGGGAAGAGTATTGCAGCTAGAAAGATTGCACCTCAGTCAACAATCTATCGCATCATCAAGAACTTCAAGGAGAGAGGTTCCATTGGTGCCAAAAAGTCTCCAGGGCGCCCAAGAAAGACCAGCAAGCGGCAGGACCGTCTCTTAAAAGTGTTTCAGCTGCGGGATCGGGCTACCAGCAGTGCAGAGCTTGCTGAGGAATGGCAGCAGGCAGGTGTGAGTGCATCTGCACGCACTGTGAGGCGGAGACTCTTGGAGCAAGGCCTGGTCTCAAGGAGGGCAGCAAAGAAGCCACTTCTCTCCAGAAAAAACATCAGGGACAGACTTATATTCTGCAAAAGGTATAGGGAGTGGACTGCTGAGGACTGGGGTAAAGTCATTTTCTCTGATGAATCCCCTTTTCGATTGTTTGGAACATCTGGAAAACAGCTTATTCGGAGAAGAAGAGGTGAGCGCTACCACCAGTCTTGTCTCATGCCAACTGTAAAGCATCCTGAAACCATTCATGTGTGGGGTTGCTTCTCAGCCAAGGGAATCGGCTCTCTCACAGTCTTGCCTAAAAACACAGCCATGAATAAAGAATGGTACCAGAATGTCCTCCAAGAGCAACTTCTCCCAACCGTCCAAGAGCAGTTTGGCGCTCAACAATGCCTTTTCCAGCATGATGGAGCACCTTGCCATAAAGCAAAGGTGATAACTAAATGGCTCAGGGAACAAAACATAGAGATTTTGGGTCCATGGCCTGGAAACTCCCCAGATCTTAATCCCATTGAGAACTTGTGGTCAATCAACAAGAGACGGGTGGACAAACAAAAACCAACAAATTCAGACAAAATTAAAGCATTGATTCTGCAAGAATGGACTGCTATCAGTCAGGATTTGGTCCAGAAGTTGATTGAGAGCATGCCAGGGAGAATTGCAGAGGTCCTGAAGAAGAAGGGTCAACACTGCAAATATTGACTTGCTGCATTAACTCATTCTAACTGTCAATATAAGCTTCTGTTACTCATAATATGAATGCAATTATATTTCTGTATGTGATAAAAACATCTGACAAACACACATAAAAACCAGAGGGCAGCAGATCATGTGAAAATATAATATTTGTGTCATTCTCAAAACTTTTGGCCATGACTGTATATCACCCATTCTTTGGATCACATCACATGTTATGGGTGTTAGAGATTTATGCTACTTATAGTTAGTAATCTGCTAAAGATAAACAACAAATGGATAAACGCACTGAGACTCATGATGCACGGAAAATATTTGCCGTATTGTATTGTATGTGATATTGCTTCCTGTGCCTTCTTGATTCACTAATAGCATATAGCCATGATCATAGTCACATTGTCAACAATCTCACCTTTAGAAAATGTGCATCTGAAATTCAAAAACAACTTAAATAATGTCGTATACATGACAAGCTGTTAGAGTTAAAGGGGTTGTCCAATTTTTGGTGGAATTCTGACAACCAGGACCAGTGTAGTGGCCTCTTCACTGAATATGAAGCATAACACTGTACATTGGGCTTGATATTGCAGCTCAGCCTCGTTCACTTGAATGGGACAGAGCAGCAAATGTGAGGACACATGATGAATGAATATGACGTCACTGGAGTGTGAAGTGGAAGCAGTAGTAACCTGAGTGCCACTGCAGTTTTGAGCAGCTGATCTGTGGGGAACCTCCATTTACGTACAGGTGATTCACTCTAAATTGAATAGGATGGCTGCACAAGGGAATATAAAAACAGTCCCTTGTATTTCCTTCAGGAATGCTTTCCTTCACCTTTGTCTTGCAATCTATTTCTATTGTTGATGTAAATATAGGCATTTTCTAAGGGAAAATGCTAGAAACTGCACATAGATCTTATCAATTAGAAATGATCTCCTTCTAGCAATATGCTAAAATTATCCACTAGGGGAATCCTGGATTAACATATAACAAGAAGACATTTCCTTGCTTCTCTTCATCTTATTGTGGTTGGAGGGATGTACTGTAGTTACTATTTTATATAACTGAAAATAAATAGTACTTGTTTACCTATTACAATTCTTCATCACCACAACTATCTAACAAGGTGGATGCTTCCACTAACCCTATATGCATCCTGCAGAACCCTTAACTCTTGTACAAGATTAGGGCTAAAGGTTAGAGTTCAAATAAAAATGATGCACTAGCATGGAAGAGGTTAAAATAAACAGAGCATTACTCTCCTAAGGAATCCACCAATGCCTTGATGCTCAATCTCCGCTGCTCCCCGACAGTTGTTTTGTTGTTCAGCTGCACCAGTGAAGTCAGGGTAACAGCACGTGACCACTGTAGCCAATCATTGGTCTCAGTCAAGTACCTGCAGCAGTCACATGCCAGCAGGCAGCATCAGAGAGTCAGAAGGTTGCATGACTATTCAATTCCAGGCATGCTACATATGATTTATGTGGCAAAGTCACATGGAACCATTCACCTGCGTCCAAAAATGCAGTAAGTTTTTGTAACTGTCATTTCATGATCACATTATTTTGCATGGCAAAATGTCAGTCATTGACAATCCTTAGATTTGATGCAACATTATGAACGTTATGTCACACAACCTCAAACACCATGTAGCCCTAGCCTAATCCACAAATCTCAGATCAGAAATAGCACTGGGCAGGGATATTTTTACCACTGTGTCCTGTTGGAAACTGTTTTGCGTTGATGATTGTATTTGTTGTGTTGAACCACATGGAAAATAACAGCTCTGAATAAATAATGATATTAATAAAAAAATAATATGAGTCATTGATTTCCTGAGTTTGTATGACTCCAATTTCTGGAACCAGCAGGATTCTTCCTGTGCTGTGATGACAAATTGACAGCAATATCACATAAGGGTTCTATGTTTTCGTTTTATTACCAAACAGATATATTAATCTTGACATGTTTTGTTTCTTTCAACTCTTCTTATTGATATTTATTTATTCATAACTAGATATGAGCGAATCTCCTGAAATTCATTTAATGTGATTCACTCAAATTGTCCAGCAGATTTGTACCGACTTGAAAGTTCTCCTGATTGCATTGAAAAGATGTGTATTGGACGATTTGAGGTATTATCCCATGTTTCCAAAAAACCTCAAATAGTAACTCTCAGTCATTGACCTACTTCAGTGTCCAAGAATCACCGATCTATAGCAGTGAATGACAGCTGTAATCAGCTTACACCTGGCATTGGTTGGCTTAGATGTGGTGCGGGAGGTTACTCTAGTCTAGGTCATTGAAACTAGGTCAATGACCTAGTTTCAGTGACTGAGAGTAACCTCTCAGACTACTTGATCAAAACCAGCCAATGGAAGCTGTAAATTGCTCAAAGATGTCATTGACTAGTTTAGGGCTCAGTCATTGAAAGTGGGTCACTCATCTATATGTATAACGTAAAATAATTTATTATAGTTATAATAAAAATAATTTATTATATTTATCTATTGTCCTTTCTGCATTTCTTTTCAAGGACAAATATACAAGATGAGTGATTTCTTAGTTTTCGTCCTTGACAGAGGGACTATCTGGCAGGGACAGCATCCCCCCTCTCTCTCTCTCTCTGAATCCCACCAACCTAATATGTATTATTTATAATACTCATGTCTTTGCATTTGGCAGGGGCTCCCTGGGCCTGGGTGTGACTGCTTTCTCTGCACACTTTAGGGTAAGACCACAGTGTGTCATCCATGCAAGACACTTCAGTTTTTTAATATAACATTAAAAATTATCTGTTGACTGTTCATTGCTAGTGACAATTAATGCAAGTTTATCAGGAAAACTAATAATAATGAACAACCAATAAATAATCAGTCTATTAAAGATCTATTAGAAAATCAATTTTCTGCATTGCCACTACGTCTCCGCCTCCATATTAGGCTTTGCCCTTTGACTGGAGCTATATAGTGATTTTGGCTGTGAAAAGTGGGTCATGAACAAAGGTCACTGTGTCACCCTGCAACACTGCATGTTTTGTAAGTGAATGGTGTCGCATTGGGTCCCTAAGGTTGCCACAACATGACTGTCAATCAGTTGCAGAAATATTGGGGGGAATAAACTAAAACTGTCTAAGATTTAGACACATTTATTTACAACAATATTGTTGTGAACTGCGCCTGATTTTCAATTGTGTTGTGGGGCAATAGAAAACCTAGTGTACTCAAAGAATATTTGAGTGTTCTATGCCGGTTCTGAAGTGGTCTATTTGCGGTGTGATTTAGCGACTGAGGCTGGGGCCCCATGTTATAAAAACGCAGCACTTTGGCCATGGCGGAAACGTGATGGGATAAAACGCTGCATTTTACATTACCTGCAAAGTGGATGGGATTCTGGCAAATCCCATCCGCATATTACAGAAAAAAAAAAAACGCAGCGGAAATGCTGTGATTTCAAAATTGCTTGCGTTTCCTTGTGTAATCTTGGGGTCGTGATATGACTGTATTCAACAAGGTACACTCTGGATATGCAACAGGAATCACATATAAAATTATCAAATAGCCCCAGCCTTAGAATGCATGTTCACATTGCGGCAGCCACATGCGGATCAAACCCTGTCTACATGTGGCTGCCAATGACTGCACTATGATACAGTGTAGTTGTGTGATCATTGGTGGCCTCATATGTACAGGATTTCGGCTGCAGCGATGTGAGCATGCCCCCTTATAGTTACACTCTTATAGTCACTCTTGGCAGCGCCTGACACAGGTGTATAGATGCTTCTGGTACTGCAGCTTAACTCATTCGCCAAAATAGGACTGAGCTGTAGTGTCCAAACACGACTGCGCATTTTCTGCTGTGTTATTTTTATGTCCACCGTTAATAAAGACCACACACCTATCTTAACCCATATTTTCCAATTTCCTGAATGGCAAAATCTGCCTTAATATAAAATAAGACATACACCTGCCAAGATCACTGGCCATGACTTCAGGTAAACTGACAATATGCAGTAACTACACTGGAGGCCATATGTGCGGTTATATCTATGACAGAGCTCCACAGGAGCTGCTGTGCCTTGTCTGACAGGACCCTGCTCAGGACCTTCCCGGTGCTTCTCCCTGTCAGGGCCGCCTCCTAGTAACTTTAGTGGCCGTGACAGTGTGTTCTAAGGGTAGGGTCAGCGGCTGTAAGGGGCACGGAGGAAGATGAGGAGGGAGGATGAGGAGAAAGTGAAGGTGACGTGCACTGGCACTGAGGGTGTGTAGTGTGCTGGTGAGGCGGCTCCTCCTTACACACAGCCCAGGGAGGGAACCGAGCAAGTGTCAGAGGGCTGCTCCCTGCAGGGAACCACAAGGACACACACACTGCCGCTGAAGCCGGGGCTCTTCCACCTGTGTGCCCGTCTGTACACCTGGCCGAGCCTGGATTTATCCTGGACTCGTTATTCCTCACCTAGCCATGGGACTAGCTGTAAAGTTTATCATTGCCTGCTCCCTATACATGCATGCTGCCGGGGACTATGACGGAAGGTAAGCCCATGCCATCGCCTGTGGAGGACTACTGTTCCAAGCATGTCCTTTTTGCTAGAGGTTGTGGATCTAGATGACATGACCTTCATCTACAGGTCTGTTATGTTTGTTGGAACCTGGATCTTTCCTAGGTGTATGCAAAGTTATAGGACACCTTAGGCACAGATAGATAGATAACATTACAGTGTATATAGATAGGTAAATAGGTGATGGTATATTTGTTATTATTGAGAACATGCACATTGCTAGATTGTAGCACTGTTCACACTATCTACATCAGGCTGCAGCAGTCATTGGTATTAGTGCAATCATTTGCTATGGGGACATTATTATAAGCATAGTATAGTAAAGTGTATTTGCATGTGTGGTTTGATCACATGAACAATATCCTTAGGGTTAGGTGCACAGAAGTTTGCACTTTTCCTAAACTTTCTTCCAGCGTAGTTATTGGGGCCACTTTATCCCTCCCCAGTGTACAAGGAAGCAGGGACCCTGTGGGCTGAGCACTTGCACCTTCCTCATCAGCTAGTTATGGGTGCCCTTGTTATAGTAGCACCCATAGTTTAGGTTTAGGACACTCTGAGTGATCCCCTAGAAGCTATCACACCTAGTATAAGTGACCAATATGTAATGCAGGAAAGATAAGGCTGAAAGGTGTGTCTGAGTCAGTCAGCCTGGCAGATGTGCGTGTGGAATGAGGCGTGCAGATGTGCTGACAGATAGGACACCTGCAGGTTTCTGGGGGTTGTAGTCATTAGGAACAACAACAGCTCCAGGATAGATTGCTGGGAGCTTTCTTATGTTCTCAGTCCGCTATATGATTTTTTTTTGTTCAGATGCTTTTATCTGACAGTATTCTAGTCTCATGGAAGCAATGACTTAATAAGTTACTAGCGTTGGCAATGAAGCACAACCACTACTGCCAGCTAAACTAAATGTATAGTTGCTGTGGTTACTATGGAGGTACCTATACCTTCTCATTAAAGTAAAACTGAACTCGAAGGAGAAATCTTCTGACCATCCATAGACAAGACCATGGTGCCTAGACACAAATTTATAAATTGGTCAGCACTATTGTGAGACTAGAAATATCTGACACAGCACTCTAAGCAAAGTGTCTTTCAGATCAATGGGGAATTTGCTTAAAATGTTTTAGAAAAGTTTGGAGACTTTAAATAGCACTAGAGCCTCACCCCCTATTCTAGAAACGGGTGGACCCTAAGGTCCCCATTGATCTTTGGCAGGTCAGATGATCATTTTTGTATATGTTTAGTTGTTATGGTACACATAATGAGTACATATGCCATCAATACCCAAAACACAACAAAAACAGCAAAAATTTGTGTACATAATCTATACAAATTTTTTGCAAACAAAGTAGAAAACTAACAAAAACAAGTCTTGGTAGTGTCTTTTGTAATTTGAGAACCATAGTTTTCTTAAATTGTGGCTACTTGCTCTTCCATGTAGGTTCTGTAGACAAGTAAAGTAGCTGTAAGGATCTTATAGACGATCTCGCAGATCTTAGCTGCCTTGACCTCGATCAGCATGGCCTGGGAAAAGGGGAGAAAGATTCTTGTTAGCTCCGGCCAAACCTGAACTTGCCTTTTAAGCAGATGTATAGTAGCCAGAGAACATACAAAGATGCACATGCTCCTTTTTCTTAATTTTATACATACAGTAAAGTGAGGTTATTGAAGGTGGTACCATTGTAATAGTCACAAATACACGTTATAAGATACATGTTAGGGGCAGCCTTTGTCTAGGTGAAGAGCACTGTCTAAGCAGTCAGCCTCTCAGTTAGCCTTGGCTTAGGATATTGTTACAGTCTTCATCTGTAATAAGGACAGTATATTGTTTGCTGTCAGTCAAGTGTGAACTCAGAAAAACGGAAATTAGATAAATATGATGGAAGACTGATATTATGAGACTACAAGGACTTTTCTGCTGTTTAGTAACAGTCTCACATTCAGGTAGACCTTTTGCACTCTGTCTGATTTGCTGTTAGCAAGTCCACATTAGGCATCTTGGTATTTAGAACAAAAAATGTACAATATGTGAAACTTGACGTGAAAATGACAAAATCTGTTCTCTATCTAATATAGTGTTCAGTGCATTGGAGAACAAACTCATAGTGTTAGGCATCAGTAGGCAAGGGGACATGAGAGTACCATACTTTACCCACTGGTTCTAGATGGGTACAGATGGAATATAAACCACCATTGAAACCTTACACCATCTGTAATGATGTAGCGTTGACACCTTACTTTCTGTTAATAATGGGATTAATTTGTAATCGTTTGTCGCCTGGAACAAGTTCATTCAGAGGACACTCTGCCTGATACTGAGCCAAGGAGCCACAGGGACATGGCCTGTCGTCCATCATTTTGTACACCCATCCAGCTTCCTTCCTCCACCTGCCTTGTACACTACACATTCTCCAGCCAAGGTGAAGCATTGGCTTCTGTTGGGCTTCACTATAGTTATTTTTACACAAGCTTTACAGTATTTCCTGCTGGTGGATGTTTAAGTTGGCTTTATGTTCTAAAACGAGGCCAATAAAAAAATAAAATAAAATAAAGGATATCCAGTGGATGAGCTCTGACAGCACTATAATAGCTATTGATTGAAAAGCCCAAAATAGACATCACAAACACATTTGGTTCACAAAATGTGCATTGGCTAAACTATTTACTACATAGAAATGTATATAGGGTTAATTTGAGATATCTGTACTTTTTTTTTTAATGTGCCCTCTATTGTCAGAATGTCTATTGGACTTATGTGGAGCTCTGAAACAGGTTTTTCATATAGTATGTTTAAGATATAAATGTGTTGTATTTTCTTTTAAGTCTTTTTTTCTGCATTTTATGCTCCGGATTGTAGTCATCCCTTCACCAAGTGTATTTAGAAAGGTGCTGTATTGGCAAAATCATCACAGCAGTATCTGAATAAGTGGCATCAATTGTTGTACTGATGCAGTGGGTACGGAAAGTATTCCTACCCCTTTAAATTTTTCACTATTTGTTTCATTGCAGCCATTTGCTAAAAGCAAAAAAGTTCATTTTATTTCTCATTAATGTACACTCAGAATCCCATCTTGACAGAAAAAAACAGAAATGATGTAGATATTTTTACAAATGTATTAAAAAAGAAAAACTGAAATATCACATAGTCATAAGTATCAGACCCTTTGCTCAGTATTGAGTAGAAGCACCCTTTTGAGCTAGTACAACCATGAGTCTTCTTGGGAATGATGCAACAAGTTTTTCACATCTGGATTTGGGGATCCCCTGCCATTCTTCCTTGCAGATCCTTTTTTTTTTTTTTTTTTTTTTTTTTTGCTCTGCTTTTGAGTTGGAAGGGACCTCAAGGGCCATCGAGTCCAACCCCCTGCAAAAGCAGGTTTTCCTAAATCATCCCAGCTATATATCTATCCAGTTTCCACTTGAAGATTTCCATTGATGACGAACTCACCATCTCCCGTGGCAGCCTATTCCACTCCCTCACTACCCTCACTGTCAAAAAGTTTTTCCTAATGGCTAATCTATATCTCCTTCCCTTTAGTTTCATCCCATTGCTTCTCGTACATCCTTCCGCTAATGAGAATAGGGTAGATCCCTCTGCACTGTGATTACCTTTCAGATATTTAAAGACCGCTATTAAGTCTCCCCTTAACCTTCTCTTCTGCAAACTAAACAATCCCAGTTCTTTTAGCCGTTCCTCATAGGACATGGTTTGCAGACCTTCCACCATTTTGGTTGCTCTTCTCTGGACCTGCTCCAATAAATCGATGTCTTTCTTAAACTGGGGAGCCCAGAACTGTACACAGTATTCCAGGTGGGGTCTGACCAGGGCAGAGTACAGCGGAATAATTACCTCTCTTGATCTAGATTCAATGCTTGTCTTGATACATCCCAGAATTTTGTTAGCCTTTTTTGCAACAGCACCGCACTGTTGGCTCATGTTGAATTTGTGATCTACTATTATGCCCAAATCCTTTTCCCCTGTGCTATTACTTTGTTCTATTCCTCCCATACTATATACGCTTCTTGCATTTCTGTTACCCAGATGTAGGACTTTGCATTTGGCCCTGTTAAATACCATTTTGTTCACCTCAGCCCATTGTTCCAGTGTGTCTAAGTCCTTTTGAATACATTCTCTCTCCTCTCTAGTGTTGGCCATTCCTCCTATCTTTGTATCATCTGCAAATTTTATGAGTTCCCCAATAATCCCATCGTCCAGATCATTTATAAAAATATTAAAAAGTACTGGGCCCAGGACAGAGCCCTGCGGCACCCCGCTTTTTACTTTCTTCCAGTTCGATGTATAGCCATTTAGTATTACTCTTTGTGCCCGATCTTTAAGCCAGTTGTGAATCCACGTAACTGATTTTTTATCAAAGCCATACTTAATCATTTTTTCAATTAGAATGTTATGTGATACTTTATCAAATGCCTTACTGAAGTCAAGATATACTATGTCCACTGCATTCCCCTGGTCCAACCATTCAGTGATTTTATTGTAGAAGGAAATCAGGTTAGTCTGACAGGATTTATTGGTCATAAAGCCGTGCTGGCTCTGATTAATTAAAGCCTTCCCATTCAGGTACCGAATTAAATGTTCCTTAACAATTTGCTCAAAGATTTTTCCTACTATCGAGGTCAGACTTACCGGCCTATAATTTCCTGGATCATCCCTTTTCCCCTTTTTGTAAATGGGGACCACATTTGCCCTTTTCCAATCTAGAGGGACCACTCCTGTTTCCCATGACTTATTGAAAATTATAGCAAGGGGTTCAGTTATTTCCTCTGCTAACTCTTTCAAGACTCTAGGTTGTAAATCATCCGGTCCTGGGGACTTGGTTTCCTTAATCTTGGCTAAGTGCTCTCTTACCAAACCTTCGCTTATAATCAGCTTGGAGTCCTCCTTCCCCTCATCACTATCACCATTAATGTTGAAATTTCCATCAATTTCTTGGGAGAAGACGGATACAAAATATGAATTTAGTAACTCCACCTGCTGTTCCACCATGTTAACTATTTCACCCTTATCATTCTTCAGGACTCCAATGGTTTCCTTCCCTTTTCTTTTGCTTTTAACATAGCCCCAAAATCCTTTTACCTTACTCTTAACCTCTTTTGCAAGCTTCAATTCATGTTCAGCCTTAGCTCCTTTGATGCTTATCTTGCAGAGTCTGCAAACTGCTGTGTACTCTTCCTTAGATATAGTTCCCATCTTCCACTTGTATATTTCCTTTTTCTTTTTTAGCAGGTTATGTAATTTTTTAGTCATCCATCCTGGTGTTTTTAGGTGCTTACCATTTTTCTTCCTTCTAGGTATTGTTAGTTCCTGTGCATTAATAATTTTCCTACGGAAAATTTCCCACCCTTCATGTGCATTTTTGTGCTTAAGAATTTTTCGCCATGGAATTCTACTAACCCTTACCTTTAGGCCCCTAAAATCTGCCCTGCTAAAATCGAGCCTTGAAGTCTGTGTCTTCTCAGATCTTCTTCTTCTTACAACCCCAAACTCGAGTATAGCATGATCGCTGAATCCCAATGTCCCTGCTACCCTTAGTTCCTTAACCATATCCTCCTTGTTGGTTAAAACTAGGTCCAAAATGGATGTTCCTCTCGTGTTTTCTTCTACTAGCTGGGCAATGCAGTTGTCTGCTAGAGAGGATAAAAATTTGATAGAGCCTTTAGCTGTGTGGGTTTCCCAATGAATGTCTGGGTAATTGAAGTCTCCCATGATAACTATTTCATATTTCTTTGAAAGCGTGGTCATTTGCTGTAAAAAAAAAATCTCATCCATATCTTCTGTCTGTCCTGGTGGTCTATAATAAACACCTATTATGATGTCCTTATCATTGTTTTTCCCTTGAATTACTACCCAAATATTTTCTAATAAATTATCATTCTGTAAAACTAATTTCTGTAGAGATGTGTTCTTTTCTAACTTACAATGCAACTCCTCCCCCTCTTTTATTAGTTCTATTCTTTTTGAATAAGTTGTATCCTTCCATCTGTATGTTCCAATCATGCATGTCATTCCACCAGGTTTCTGTGATGCCAATGACATCATAATTTTCCTTCTGTATTATCAACTCTAATTCTCCCTGTTTATTTCCCATACTTTGTGCGTTTGTATAAAAACATTTCAGATTGTACTCTGTTTTTCTTACTTTCCTTCTGAATATCCTGCCTTGGGTCCTCTTTACCACATCTAATAACCTTATTTAGTATATCCTTTAGCTGCATGTTCTTATCTTTCTTTTTTCTTCCCATCCCCTCCACTTCTAGTTTAAAGCCCTCCTGATAAGTGTGGCAGTTCCGTCAGGTTGGATGGTGAATGTTGGTGGACAGCCATTTTCAGATCTCTCCAGAGATGCTCAATTGGGTTGAGGTCAGGGCTCTGGCTAGGCCAGTCAAGAATAGTCACAGAGTTGTTCCGAAGCCACTCCTTTGTTATTTTAGCTGTGTACTTAGGGTCTTTGTCTTGTTGGAAGGTGAACCTTCGGCCCAGTCTGAGGTCCAGAGCACTCTGGAAGAGGTTTTCTTCCAGGATATCTCTGTATTTGGCCGCATTCATCTTTCCTTCAATTGCAACCAGTCGTCCTGTCCCTGCAGCTGAAAAACACCCCCATAGCATGATGCTGCCACCACCATGTTTCACTGTTGGGATTGTATTGGGCAGGTGATGAGCAGTGCCTGGTATTCTCCACACATACCGCTTAGAATTAACTCCAAAAAGTTCAATCTTCGTCTTATCAGACCAGAGAATCTTATTTCTCATATTCTGGGAGTCCTTCATGTGTTTTTTGGCAAACTCTATGCGGGCTTTCATATGTCTTGCACTGAGGAGAGGCTTCCCTCGGGCCACTCTGCCATAAAGCCCCGACTGGTGGAGGGCTGCAGTGATAGTTGACTTTGTGGAACTTTCTCCCATCTCTCTACTACATCTCTGGAGCTCAACCACAGTGATATTTGGGTTCTTCTTTACCTCTCTCACCAAGGCTCTTCTCCCACGATTGCTCAGTTTGGCTAGACAACCAGGTCTAGGAAGAGTTCTGGTCGTCCCAAACTTATTCCATTTAAGGATTATGGAGGCCATTGTGCTCTTAGGAACCTTGAGTGACTGCAGAAATTCTTTTGTAACCTTGGCCAGATCTGTGCCTTGCCACAATTCTGTCTCTGAACTCCTTGAGCCGTTCCTTTGACCTCATGATTCTCATTTGCTCTGACATGCACTGTGAGCTGTGAGATCTTATATAGATAGGTGTGTGCCTTTCCTAATCAAGTCCAATCAGTTTAATTAAACACAGCTGGACTCCAATGAAGGAGGAGAACCATCTCAAGGAGGATCAAAAGGAAATGGACAGCATGTGAGTTAAATATGAGTGTCACAGCAAAGGGTCTGAATACTTATGACCATGTGATATTTCAGTTTTTCTTTTTTAATAAATTTGCAAAAATATCTACATTTCTGATTTTTTTCTGTCAAGATGGGGTGCTGAGTGTACATTAATGAGAAATAAAATAAACTTTTTTGCTTTTAGCAAATGGCTGCAATGAAACAAAGAGTGAAAAATTTAAAGGGGTCTGAATACTTTCCGTACCCACTGTATATGCCATGTAAAAGAAACACTGCAGAAGGGCAGTAAATAACTTGGAGTATACTGCACTGGCAAATCATTCAGACTAATTCCCTTTGTCTAGGTAGAAGTTTAGTAGTATATGGAAGCCTTGTATTCCAGCACCAGGCTGGTGCCTTCCTCAGGCTTCCTCTCTGTATCTTACTATACCTACAGTGCCAGCCATTCTCAAAATGAGGTCATTGGTTTCTTGGCAGCTCCTTTATCAGTGCAGTGTTGTTAATGTAATACTTTAGACTACCATGACCTTTCTGATTACCGTGTGCCTGCAATATTGATATTGGCCTCTAAGTCTAGATAGCGGCTATGTAAGTCTCTTCATTATTCACATAGCTTCATTATTTATACACCTGCATGTTTTTAAAGTTTTTATGAAAATACTTTATAAAGCTGTGCTAGCTGAGAATTGTATGTGCTGTTGCATTGCCATAAACTCTTCTGTAACTGTAGGGCAGTGATGGGCAACTGGGAGCTTGCAGTGGGTCACCACCCTGTGGTTCCCTTCTTCCATCTGTGAACTGTCATTCCCTGCGTGACAGAACAGCTGAACAAATGAAGAGCCATGTACTGTCTGTGAGGCGAAATATATCAATATATGGTTGGTGGGAATTATATTGCAGAATACTGACAGTTGTATCTATCCCAAAAAAACAGAGGTTACTTGCCATCTCTATTATAGTGCTGTACTTGGCTCTCCCTCTTAGTCCATTGATATTGAATGGATCAGTACAATGCATAATAGACCACTATTTCATTCAGATGCATGAGTTTTAATGCTTATTCTAGTGATTGGTGGATTGGTGGAGGTCCCTGTTTACTTTTACCATTTACTTGTAGTGTTCTTTTGATGTTTAAGTTAGAACCAATAACCAACAGATATCTTAAATCTATTGTCACGTGCGGGCCATCCTAGCACGTGATGCGGGTGCAGCTGTCAGGGGTCAACTCACACCACTCACTCAATCTTGCACTCACTCTTCACTCAAGCTGCAAATTGAGTGTAACTCACACCCCAACACAGTGCACACACCCCAAATACACGCTGCCACCACCTATTATTCACAAAGGGCAATAGGAATCCCAGACACACTACTACTCCCAGCAGTGAGACACAAACACACTACAAAATGGGTTCATAGAGAAACACAAAGTTACCTTATATTTAACAATTTAATACCTAAAGGGTTCAGTGCTATATATACAAGTAAAGATGACAAAATAACACAACATTGCAAACAGCCTTAAAATAAATGGGATAGAACAGAATAATAGTTAAGTCTTTGATTCCAGAAGCTTGGAAAATCTTCTACAGTGAAATGGACACACTCAGCTCTCTTAGTTGGCTCCACAGATGTGACATCAGTTCTAAGGTCTTGTAGACTCTTAAGGATAGGGTTTAGCCACACCTCCCTGCCAGGGTGCCCCCCTCCTCTTACTCCATGAGGTGGGGGATGAACAATTTTATCTGGGAAAGAGGAATTTGTTTCTTTACCTGGTAAAGCTGTGTATCTCTGCTGGCTCTGGAGGTCAGCCAAGGGGCACCCCCCCACCCAACAGACCAGAACAACGGACAGGCATCGCTATTGTCAACTTAGCATAACTCTCCCTTGATAGATGATGGGGCGCAGTCAGTCTTATCTTTGGACTGGATGATTTCTCTCATAACTGATTGTTTGTTCCTCCAAGAGATATGCCTCTATCACAGGTGTCTCATGGCTTATTCACCTGTCTCTACTGAAAACACATACAAGCTCAGCCAAACTCAGAAGGCTTATAATTATGGCTAAATAATTATGGGGAATCAGAGGAGCAAGCATTCAGCAAACAGCTATAACATAAGCATGGGCACCATTAGGCCTTAAGTATAGAGAGTCTTAGAAGAGGTAAAGAAATTAAGCGGACTGAGAGCAACAGACTTTTACATCAATAGAGTGACGGACACTGAGGTAGCCTCTTCCAGCTGTGTCCAGTCCATTTGACTTTAATGTAAACAACATGACAGAAACTTTCTGTCATGTTTGTTTACTTTTGTAATGGAAGAAATTGCATACTACAATTAATGTCTGTTGCTCTACTCCTATGACAGATGAGAGCAGGGGACATTAATAATGATAGTATGAATGTACTTTAAGATGAATAAAAGTAATGGATTAACAAATTAAATACAGATTTTTGACTCTTCAAAGTAGCCACCTCTAGCTGATATAACAGCTTTACATAATAGAATCATTCTTTCTGCAATTGCATTCAGATATTGTTCAGAAATTTCTTTCCATCATTGTTGCAGAAGTTCCCACAAATGTGTTCCACTTGTATGTTGCTTTGCTCTCACCCTTCTGTCCAGTTAATCCCAGACAAGCTCAATGGAGTTTAAGGGTGCTTTCACACGATCAGTGTATGGACAGTGTGAGTTGAAAACACATGACATGTGCAAATCTCTCAACTATACATGATCTGTATGTAATGTCCACTCCTGATTTTGTTTCACAGTCACGGATCAAAATCCCTGACCAAACACTGACCGTGTGAAATCAGCCTTAGGGTAGCAGCACACGACTGTGTTTCACTCATAAAACTCAGTCCGTGTTTTAGCCAAATTTACCGGCTTGAACTTCCTGCTGGGAGTGGGACTCCTAGCATCCTAGTTATCTAAGATGCTAGGAGTCCCTGCCTCCCAGCGACATACTGTCCCGTACTGTAATTTATAAGTAGATAACTATACTGCTAGGAGTTTCGCACCCAGCACGAAGTTCAAGTCGGTAAATCTGGCTAACATCCGGATCGAGTTTCACGGGTGAAACACGGTCATGTGCTGCTACCCTTAGTCTGGAGACTTTGCAGACCATTCCATTTTTTGAAGCCTACCAGCTACTTCATGTCGTCTTAGGTAGTTCTGACATATCCTCAAAGTGTATGATTTTCTTGTTGTAATATGAACCCCTGACCAACTAGTCTTCTACCAGAGGGTATTGCATGGTACATCAAAATACTGTTGTAGCCCTTTTTGTCCAGTGTGCAAGGTGGCAACTGTGGATCCAGCAAAAGAGCCCCGGACTATCATGCTTTCTCCTCCATCATTAAGGCTAAGGCCCCACGTAGCAGGCTGCAGCAAAAAAAAGTGCTGCGTTTCCACCGCGGTTTTTGCCGCAGTGCTTTTCACAGAAACCTCTGTGGACTTTCTGCTTTAATTACAGTGCCTTGCGAAAGTATTCGGCCCCCTTGAACTTTTCAACCTTTTGCCACATTTCAGGCTTCAAACATAAGGATATAAAATTTTAATTTTTTGGTGAAGAATCAACGAGTGGGACACAATCGTGAAGTGGAACGAAATTTATTGGATATTTTCAACTTTTGTAAAAAAAATAGAAAACTGAAAAGTGGGGCGTGCCAAATTATTCGGCCCCCTTAAGTTAATACTTTGTAGCGCCACCTTTTGCTGCGATTACAGCTGCAAGTTGCTTGTGGTATGTCTCTATCAGTTTTGCACATCGAGAGACTGAAATTCTTGCCCATTCTTCCTTGGAAAACAGCTTGAGCTCAGTGAGGTTGGATGGAGAGCGTTTGTGAACAGCAGTTTTCAGCTCTTTCACAGATTCTCGATTGGATTCAGGTCTGGACTTTGACTTGGCCATTCTAACACCTGGATATGTTTATTTGTGAACCATTCCATTGTAGATTTAGCTTTATGTTTGGGGTCATTGTCTTGTTGGAAGATAAATCTCCGTCCCAGTCTCAGGTCTTTTGCAGACTCCAACAGGTTTTCTTCCAGAATGGTCCTGTATTTGGCTCCATCCATCTTCCCATCAATTTTAACCATCTTCCCTGTCCCTGCTGAAGAAAAGCAGGCCCAAACCATGATGCTGCCACCACCATGTTTGACAGTGGGGATGGTGTGTTCAGGGTGATGAGCTGTGTTGCTTTTACGCCAAACATATAATTTTGCATTGTGGCCAAAAAGTTCGATTTTGGTTTCATCTGACCAGAGCACCTTCTTCCACATGTTTGGTTTGTCTCCCAGGTGGCTTGTGGCAAACTTTAAACAAGACTTTTTATGGATATCTTTGAGAAATGGCTTTCTTCTTGCCACTCTTCCATAAAGGCCAGATTTGTGCAGTGTATGACTGATTGTTGTCTATGGACAGACTCTCCCACCTCAGCTGTAGATCTCTGCAGTTCATCCAGAGTGATCATGGGCCTCTTGGCTGCATCTCTGATCAGTCTTCTCCTTGTTTGAGATGAAAGTTTAGAGGGACGGCCGGGTCTTGGGATGTTTATAGTTTGGGAAATCTTTTTGTATCCAAATCCAGCTTTAAACTTTTCCACAACAGTATCACGGACCTGCCTGGTGTGTTCCTTGGTCTTTGTGATGCTCTCTGCGCTTTAAACAGAACCCTGAGACTATCACAGAGCAGGTGCATTTATACGGAGACTTGATTACACACAGGTGGATTATATTTATCATCATCAGTCATTTAGGACAACATTGGATCATTCAGAGATCCTCACTGAACTTCTGGAGTGAGTTGCACGCCCCACTTTTCAGTTTTTTATTTTTTACAAAAGTTTAAAATAACCAATACATTTTGTTCCACTTCACAATTGTGTCCCACTTGTTGATTCTTCACCAAAAAATTTAAATTTTATATCTTTATGTTTGAAACCTGAAATGTGGCAAAAGGTTGAAAAGTTCAATGGGGCCGAATACTTTCGCAAGGCACTGTATACCTATAGGGAAACTGTCGGCGTTTCCATAGGTATAATTGAAATTGTGAGATTTTCAAAATCGCAATAGTTTTGGAAATCGCAGTATTTCCACTGTGCGGATTTCTCTGCAATGTGTCCCATCCACTTTTTGCCAAACTGCAGCGTTTACGTCACGTGGGGCCCTGGCTTAACAGTTGGTGCCACATGCTGGGAAACCATCCTTTCACTTACTCGACAACGTACAAAAAGCCTGCATAATGTACAAAAGATGTCAAATTTTGATTCATCTGTCCATAAGACCTTCTTCCACTCTTCTGTAGGCCACTGGAGAAACTGTTTGGCCCATCCAAGCCTTTTTTTTTTTTTTTTTTCATTTTGAAATCTTAGTAGCAGCTTCCTTACTGGTACTCGACCTGCCAAGCCTGCAAATAGAAGTCTTCTCTTCACAGTTGAAATGGAAACTTGCTTATTTTTGCTGCATTAAGCTTTGCTTGAAGATTTTGTGCTGTGAGGCACTGATCATGCGAATGGTTGACTCTCAAAAACTTGTCATCTAATCTTTGTAGAGGCTTTTGGTCTGCCAGACGTCTTCCACTCAGAGCTTCCTCCAGTTTCCAAGTGCTTTTTGATGGTTTAGGAAACTGTACTGACTGTCACCTTGGCTATTTTGGCAATCCCATGTAGGACAGACCTAAGGATTATGATTGTCTGTCTTTTGTTAATTGCTATCATAATGGCAAGAAAAAGGCAACGTGTTCTGTCCTGAAGAGAAAAACTGTCCAAATCCTGCCTTAAGGGTGCTGTAATGCAGTCTGTTCCGACACTGGTTATATAGAATCAGAGGGTTTGAAAGTAATATCCAGAAGTTCAAACAAATGTAGGAATGATTTGCTTCCATTTTGAAACCATATGTTGTTTCTGATTAACCCCTTCCAGACATCCGCCGCAAGTATGACGGATGCCAGGTATTTAAATATGGCAGCTTCTCAGGAGCTGAGTGGTCACCATAGCCGCCCAGTCTCTGCTGGCTTGTTTTGCATATACTTCTATTACAGGCCGTATAAAAAAAAATCTAATCAACCACCTTTCCCTAGAATACATATAAAAGTAAAAAATAAAGTGATACATATACACACGTGGACAAAATTGTTGGTAACCCACGTTTAATGAAAGAAAAACCCACAATGGTCACAGAAATAACTTGAATCTGACAAAAGTAATTTGCCAAACTACATGTTGACAAGCCACAAAGCTTCTGGGAGAATGTCGTATGGATAGATGAGACAAAAATCAAAATTTTTGGCAAGGCACAACAGCTCTATGTTCACAGATGAAAAAATGAAGCATATTCTGAAAAGAACACTGTCCCTACTGTGAAACATGGAGGAGGCTCTGTTATGTTCTGGGGCTGCTTTGCTGCATCTGGCACAGGGTGTCTTGAATCTGTGCAGGGTACAATGAAATCTCAAGACTATCAAGGGATTCTAGAAAGAAATGTGCTGTCCAGTATCAGAAAGCTTGGTCTCAGTTGCAGGTCATGGGTCTTGCAACAGGATAATGACCCAAAAAACACAGCTAAAAACACCCAAGAATGGCTAAGAGGAAAACATTGGACTATTCGGAAGTGGCCTTCTATGAGCCCTGACCTAAATCCTATTGAGCATCTTTGGAAGGAGCTGAAACATGCCGTCTGGAAAAGGCACCCTTCAAACCCGAGACAACTGGAGCAGTTTGCTCATGAGGAGTGGGCCAAAATACCTGTTGAGAGGTGCAAAAGTCTCATTGACAGTTACAGAAATCGTTTGATTGCAGTGATTGCCTCAAAAGGTTGTGCAACTAAATATTAAGTTAAGGAACCATCATTTCTGTCCAGGCCTGTTTCATGAGTTTTCTTTTTTTAAAAATTCTGTTGAAGCATGGTTGAAAAGTAATGTCTGACTTTCATTTTCATAGAATTTTTATATATTATTACTTTTGTCAGATTCAAGTTATTTCTGTGACCATTGTGGGTTTTTCTTTCATTAAACGAGGGGTACCAACAATTTTATCCACGTGTGTACACATTAGGTATCCCTTTTTCCAAAAATGCCCAGCCTACAAAAACTCTGTCCCTGCAACAAAAGATGCCTTATGTATATCAGTTTTTTTGGACAGGTTAAAATGTAAAAAAAAAAGATATATAAATTTGGTATCCATGGAATCGAACCAACCCATAGAATACAGATGTAATTTTGGCTGTACAGTGGAGGTCGTAAAAACAAAGCCCATAAGAAAGTCACACAAACAATTTTTCTCCAATTCCACCCCATTCTGAACTTTTTCCAGCTTCCCAGTAAATCGTATGGAACATTAAATGGTACCATTATGAAGCACAATTTGTCCCGCAAAAATTAAGGTCTCATACAGGTCTGTGAACGGAAAAGTAAAAAAGTTATGGTGAGGAGTCAAAAACAAGAATTGAAAAATAGCAACATCGGGAAGGGGTTAAAGCCTTTAATTTAAAATAAGAAATGCGGACTATTCTTGCATTCTTGGTTAAAAAGTCATATTGTTTTTATGTTTTAACTTACTTTTGAACCTTTGAACCATTTGACATTATTTCTTGTAATAAAAGTGTACAATAAATCAGTGGTGCTGCTGCGCCCACCGCCCATCCTCTAACAGCTTCTGGCACCCAATGGCTGCTAGTATAGATGATCTGTGCGGGATCTGGGTGTTGTACCTCAACAGATCACATACTGTTGACCTATCCTGTGGACTTTTCATCAGTTTGAAAATTCACTTGGGTCCAGAAAACCCCTTTAGTTTAAAAAATAACTAGAAAAATTGAGGTGTTCTAAAACTTTTGACTTGTAGTGTGTGTGTGTGCGCATATGATAAAAGCCTTGTTTTAGTGAAAGTGGAAAACCATCATTGTAGTCCTTGTACGGTTTAGGCTATGTTCACAATTGCACCGTGTGACCACTATTCTGACCCATCGCTAAAACATCAGACACCAGTGGTGCCCTTCAGACCCCATTGACTTTAATGGGATCCATCAGGTGTCCATTCTTTTAAACTGAAATTCCTGGACGATAAAGTCAGACTTTCAGCACATTTTTGGTGGTCACCTTGACAGAGTCTCCAAACAGAAACTCCATTGCAGATGTGAACCCAGCCTTAGCCATTTGAAGCAAATTCTTGTAGGTTACATGGACTTACAATGTAGTAAATATTGATTCCATTTAAGGAGACCCTGGAGGCTTCCTGCTTCCTTTTCCAAAAGACTTCAAAATGTAAAGAAAACCTTTTGCAGGTCATGAACCTGCACATTCTTGACATGTGAGCTTCCTAGGAGATAATATGGAATACTCTGCATATAACAAATGTATGTGAAGGCAAGAGTCATTGAAATGTAAGTGACTGTGTAAGATCAGAACCACAGTCATGTTGAGGCAGGTCTATCACAGACTACTAGAGATGGTGGAAGACTGGAATGCAGAGCCTTGTTCAGCACTGGGATTGTTGGCTCTTGTGTTCTGTAAGATGTACTGGACATTTTCGAGATTTTGTGGAGCAGCCAGAAACCATTATCACATCTGGTTATTTGCTGTCTGTGTATTTAGATAAATGATGCCAATAAACTGTTTTACATATAATGTGGTTCATGATACGAAGTAAAATATCTGAGATTGTTACAGGATTGCGTCGGACATACTGGGGGGGGGGGAGGTGGAATGCTGCCAGGGGATCCATTCTTGCAGGAGTAAAGGCTTCTTATGACAGTACAGTCTTAAGAGGTGTCAGAGGTGGCCTACTTGACTAGAGGCGTATGCTCTCTTCAGTGATTTACACTCTTACAGGCTAAATAGAGGGTCAAACTTACTGTCTAGGGATGTCTTCAGAATTGTATTTCATAGTCTGGAAGATTTACTGCTGAACTGTTCAGAATAGTTTCTCTCTAGATTTATATACTACTATGATCATAGATAGAAAATATTTCCACTCATACATGTGCATGAGGTTTATCTTTGCTGATGCCTGTTTTCCTTAGCATTAATTTACCCAATCCCCCTTATTAGGTACTGTGGACCTGCACATGAGCAGGATTCCTGGATTGCGCTGTACCGGGAGATCTGGACTCATCCTGTTATAATTACAATATATGACTCAGAGCTCCAGTCAGAGGTGGACAGTGTCAGAGCTCAGAGTCACACCCCCTTGTCTGCTCCTGCTTGACACCTCCCACCTGACAGTACAGAGCCTAAATGACTTATGAGGCATCAAAACTATTAGCACTTATTGCTCAGGAACAGGAATGGAATCAACGGAACAGAGCCTATTAAGTGATGCAAAGAGCTAGACTTGGCAGGAGTGGTGAAAGGTTTTATTTAACAGATGCAAAAAAGTATTGATGACTGAGGTACATCCTTTCAAAATGGATCAGTGGGTTGGGTCAAAAAAAAAAAAAAAAAAAAAAAAATTATTGCCATTGCTCTTTGCTCCCCATCATCCGATCCCGTCTGCTTGCCTCCAGTTCACACTATGTGGCTCCTGTCTTTCCTGCTGCTGCTTCTGGTTCAGCCCAGAGGGCAGGTGAGCTCCTCCTCTCAGCAACCTAAGAGTTAATGAATACACCTGTGAGCCCTACCAAGGGTTCATGTGTATTCAAACCTGCTCATCCCTCTGAACTGTGTCCCCGAGCGACATAGGTCTTTGGATTTCCAATTCCTGCGAGGGTTTCATGTTTATTCCTGCTTGATATTTTGTTTTGTGACTTTGGCTTGACTTCTGACTCCGCTTTTGATGCCGTTCCTCATCTGCTGTTCTCCATGGTATGATTTCACTGCCTTCCCCTGACCTTTGGACCCAGCCTTAAACATGCTTTTGCCCAACCTTATGGTGCTCCACACTGGCGTCTCTCTCTTAACTGAACCTGCCACCCATATCGGGTCTACGCCTTGAGGTGGTGACAAGGCAGTCCCCTGCAGTGAAGATGACATCCCTGTATAGGGGTTAAAGGGTGAAACCAGGAGACCACTTAGATAACACCCTCCAGAGTAGTCCAAAGACAAGCCAGTTAGGTGGCACAGCGAGTCCAGAATCCACTGGCTGTGACAATCTGTTCTTCTAATGATCCATTAAAAACTGATGCAAAACAGATGACGCTTGGCTGTCATAAGTGGACAAACAGACATAGAACAGATGCAAAATGGCCATCAAAAACTAAACGATTTGTCAGTTTTAGAGATTTTATTCAGACAACTGTGATTGAAATTGGGTTTTTCACAGCCAATTTGCATCTGCGGGACATCTAGTGTCACGGATCCCTCATAGACCTGAAACTATTCAGTGATCTGTGAAAACGGCCATAATAGTGTCCTATTTCTTGAAGGACAATTCACACGGTCTGTCAAACAAATAGACTTGTGAGCTCCATAGACTGCATTTGTTTTGAAAATGGCAGTTTTTCACATTTGTGTGAATAGAGCCTTAATAATATAGTGACTCTTAATTAAGCCTTGAATGTGTGCGTTTCAGCAAGCAGGGGTTCTTATTATATAATGTTAAAGGGGTTATGCCATGAGACCTCTAATGATATCTCTAGAATGAAAGTCTTTTACCCCTCCCCGTTGTGAATGTAGTGATGGATGCAGAATGGGCCACCCTGCTCCATTCACTTCCATGGAAACTCCAGAAAAGGCTGAAGCACAGTGTTCGGCAAGTTCCACTGCTCCCATGGCAGTGAGTGGAACAGCAGGGGTACACATTCTGCGTCCACTATAATATTCACAACAGGGGTAAAGTACCACCAATCAACAATTTATCCCCTGTCCTTTAGGGCCTTCTCACATGGTGGAATCTACCTCAAAATCAGTGACAGATGTCACCCTAGTTCTGTTTCCCATTGTTTTAAAGAGATCAAAGCAGGACGCTGAAAAAAATTATTGCCCTGCTCAATCTTGCTGCAGATTCCGTCACTGATTAAGCCACAGAGTCTGTGGCACAAGATGCCCATTCATCTGAGCCTAATCGGTGGCTTTCTGCCACAGGGACCCTGAGGTGGTGGTAAAAGAAGAGGTGGATCTCCGCCTCAAATTCCTCTTCACTTTCTGGCATTTGAACTTAGCCTTAAAGAGCCCACAGCAACATCAGTTAGGGTATGAAATATCCCCTGTAGCTTTCTCTCTGTTATGTCAAAAATTTACCATGTACCTATAAAAACCACCTCAGAAATCTGTATTCAAATTAGATGAGAAGAGTCACACTTCCTAGGGTTTATATGTACCCTAAAAATGGTGCCAACTAAAAGTACAACTCATCCGACAAAGAATAAGGCCTCGTATGGCTAAGTAAACACAAAATTATTTTATGAAAAGCAGAGATGGAAAATATGAAAAAAGTTGCCGAGCATTTATGTCAAAACTACCCTGCATCATTAAAGGGTTAAAACTGCACCAGGATTGTGCTTTGATATGCTACAGAAGTAGAGAAAACCGTCAGTTAAAAACAGGAATGGGAGCCATATCTGCAGCTTCCATTTTCAACTGTGTATTTAAAGGGATCGTGCAGGACTTCAAAAACATGGCTGCTTTCTTCTTCTCATGAAGTAATATCATATCTGTTCGTTACATGGCCATGCTGCAGCTCATTCATTTTAATGGGGCCAAGCTGTAGCCTTGCTATGTGACCAATGGACATGAGGTCACTTCTCCTTTAACTGTTAATATCTTCACTTCTGTAGCACAAAGAATCAGAGTTGGGCGGTATTATATACTGCTAGAAAGCTGACAGTGTGCTGAATTCATGGGTGCCGGAGAAATCGCTAGTTTCAGCACCGATATCCCTGTCAGAAGGGAGGGCCTTACAGCTCAACATCACTGCTGGTCTGTGAGGAAGGTGCCCCTTCCCCCCCCGCCCTGATAGTACAAGGCTATGGGGAAGTACTGTCAGGGTAGACATTTCCCACAACCCAGCCAGGCACAGATATCTCTGGCACTGAGTGCATACTTTTTTTTTTTTTGATTGAACAAAAACTCTTTATTTACAACACATCTTATTTCCACAAGGAATAACCAGGGCTGTGGAGTCGTGGAGTCGGAGTCGGTGCCTATTTTGGTGGAGTCGGAGTCGGTATAAAATGGACCGACTCCGACTCCCAAAATATATAATAAATTGGTACAGTTAGTAGTACAATGCAGTATGTGCTGAATATATTTTCATAAGAATTTGGGAAAATGATGAAATGTTGAAAATGATGAAATGTCCTGTAAAAGTCTGTTCTATTCCTCATATAATGATGGGACTGAGTTCTGAGTGAACCTATAAGGTTTAGCAGTGCCAGGGCTGTGGAGTCGGAGTCGTGGAGTCGGAGTCGGTGCCTATTTTGGTGGAGTCGGAGTCGGAGTCAGGGAAAATTGAGGAGTCGGAGTCGGGGCTTTGACGTACCGACTCCACAGCCCTGGGAATAACAAGGGGTTTGCGACGCAGCGCACTGAGTTACAAAACCACAATCAATGACTAAGAGTCATCCTTAAGGGATGCAACTCAAAATGCGGCGGGAAATGCATTTTATTCCTACCTAACATGCTGCACTACAAACCTACTCTAACATTGGTCAAAATATAAAGCATAGAACTGTGACAAAAAGGGGGGGGGGGGAAGGGGGGGGGAAGGTCACAGGCCCGAAGCTTTATTTAAGACCACAACACACAAGGGGGCAGGACAGGTACAATACAGGCAATGATACACTCCCTATACTACCACTACTTCCTACCCTACATAGCGTACATTTCTGAAAACAAGGTTAAACAAAAAGCATACAGTACATGTGATGGGAGGGGGGGAGGAGAGAGGGGAAAAGGTAGGGGGGTAATCACAAGGCCTGAAGCTTTATTGAATAACACAACACACATGGGGGGAGAGGGGAGGGGGAGAACGACGCCGCCGCCGATGGTGGTGGATCAGTCCTCTTCCTCCTCTTCGCCGGCCAGGCTATCCAAGATCGAATAGTCCCGTTGCAGACTGTGGATGAGTCTGCAACAATCCTGGAAGGAGACACTCTCCCTCCGCAAAATCAGTCTTTTCCTGGCGAACCAGATGGCATCCTTGAAGCAGTTCACAAGGCGCCAGGCCGCCTGGATGTCGGACTCTGCGTGAGTCCCCTGGAAAAGTCCATACAGTACCGCGTGGTACGTCAGACCCCTCCTGGGGACGCAATCCTCGAATTCTTCCTCCAGCTCATCCAACAGACCCTGAGCGAACGGGCACTCCCAAAAGATGTGCAGAGATGTTTCCTCCTTGTAGGGGCACCGCGGGCAATACCTCATCCTGCTCAGGTTGCGGGCGTGCACGAACGACCTCGTTGGGAGTCCTCCTCCGACAGCCATCCACAACAGGTCCTTGTGTCCGTTGGTCAGCGAGTTTGAAGAGATATTTTCCCAAATGACCTGCATACTGGCATAGCTGACAGTGTGCTGAATTCAGTCAGCTTTCTAGCGGTATAGAATACTGGCCATCTTTAGGAACATGAAAGCTCCTCTTTAAAGTGAAGACATAGCCATGGTTCTAGGCGCTATAGGGTCAAATACATTGGCTTAACGTCTGTTGCCAAGTTTATCAATATGCAAATGAGACCTTTGGAGCAACAATGGCATTGCCACTTACTACTTTGGAGCAATGGCAGTGCCTACATTGGTCCAAAGTGTTAATTTGCATATTGACAAAATCAGTGATATCTTGGCATTGGAGGCACCAATTTACAAGATAAAATGTCTGATTCAGGTGCTGTTATCTATCTGCAAGTCACTCTATCGCCATTAAAGTCCATTGCTCTCATTGTATGATGGAAGAGAGCAATGGACTGTAATAATGGTAGGGTGACTTCTCCTTAGCATTTATGGCTGCTTTGTCTGAATGGAAATATTTTTTTTTTGAGTCTAGAGGCTCTTACAGACCAAATACTTTGTACAGTTTGCTACAATTGTATCTAAGACTTCCTTCACATCTTTATTATTTCTGTTCTAGCACATGGGCAGAACAACAATAATGAAAGTGCCAAATCCGTTGCGTGATGGACGCAAACTACATCCACTGCCTTCCTTGACCGTAATGAAGTCAAGTGCCGATTATCAGTATGTTGTGCTATATATTGTGTGCCATTTTTAACTAAATTTGCAGCAGAGTCCAGATGTAAACAAAGCCTTATTTAAGCAACTGAAGACATCAGGTACACATATCTCTTCCCTCTCCTCTGCTAAAGTGTCTAAGTTTAGATAAAAGGTATCAGTCTGGGTCTGCAGAAAACTATTAAATTAATTCTCTTGGTTGCCCATGTGCCAGAAAAATGAAAGTGTAGTTTGTGCCAATATTTGGTATAAATTATGGCAAATCTATTGGTCTGCAGGATGCCCACTCTGCTACAGCCACTTTTCTAAAGTGACAAGAGAAGCGCAAAAAGGTAGAAAAGTACACATTTTTACACAACTGTGGTTTGTGCCAAATGTGCTTTTATAAGCCAGAAAACAGCTGTAAATGGGTTGGTAATCCCCTCAAAGAATATTTATTTTCAGATTTAATCCAAACCGTGTCACAAAGTGACTGGGGCAAGCACATGGATGTGTGTTCTTTTAGACACAAATACATTAAACAGATAGCATTTACCTTGAAAAAAAAGGCTGAACTGTGAAAAATGGATTAACCATGGGCAGTACATAAACACGGAATGTATCCATTAAAAGCAACTGTGTGTATAAGTACCAGTAGGTTGTTCTGTGACTGGAACTACCATGGATAGAACATGTTGCGATACAAATGGAGCAGGGGCTGTGATTTGCAGTGGACTACTGAACCGCTCACATGTATTGTGTGGCTGCTGTAAACCTTGCATGTGTCAACCATAGTGAAGTTTACTAATGTGTCCATGCAGATTGCTAGTTATGGTATATTTATAAGTCCCAAATAAGCGGTGAGCAGATGTTGCATGATGTTTCCGTCGTGGCTTCTATTAGATAGTGTCCCACTTTAGATACAGCAGCTGCCTCTAGATGATCGTGCTGTATTTTAGGAGTAAAAGATACAAGCTCTATTATTGTTGACACGTATCATCTGCTTGTTACTACTGGATACAAAACCTGTTTGCTCAAACATAGCTCTCAATAGTATATGTATACTTTACTGTTCCGATGGGTTATATACAGTACATTGTAAATAAATTGAGCAGTTTCTTTTGTACATTGGAATCACAAGTAATGTTATGTTTTCTGAATTACTGAGTCGATATATCGGTATGTATGGACTAAAACATGTATACATACAATAACTATCCTGTTAACAGATGTAGTACAGTACATAATATTGGAGTTCTGGAAATCATCCTAGGGCCCACATTAAATTCAATGTATTGTCTTTCCTGTTTGCTGCAAAAGGGTGGGTAGGGAAGCACTTTAAGAACATTGGACCTGGTCTTGATATTGTACAGACAGTATACAAATCTGTGCATCTCTTACTATTACACCTTGCTGTCTGCAACTCACGAGTAGTGTATGAGTATAGATGATACAGAAAATTGTGTATATTCACAACATCAACCTACAGGCTGCCAGTTGCCAACCATCTATAACAGGTGCATACAGTAAGCAGTTATCTTTTTCCCATCACAGCACCCAGAAAGGATCTGCCTCCAGGGACATGAAACCTATGGTACAAAAAGGTGAAGCTTCCTGTCACAGGAAGGAGACCTAGGACCTGCCGTGGGGTAGGCTTACCTGATGGCATAAGGAGAGTTGGTCCTGGTTGCCTCTCTCCTTCTGCAGGTGGCCTGGTCTGGAGTCGGTGCTGTCCCCCTGGCTATGCGCCACTTGTGTTCCGGGTGTGGGGGTTCTGATATCCAGGCAGAAGGGCATGCAGGGACACACATGGAGGTGATGGCTTAACCTGAAGTGATGGAGGTTCTGGTTTCTGGCGGAAGTGCTGTGACTTCCTAGGAAGGGGTGTGGCATAAGCAACGCTGTGTGCCTCGACGGCAGAATGACAATGTAATGAGGGTGGAGGGACGGTTGAGCCGCTACTGAGCAGGCTCCTGGCCCTATTCACATTGGGAAGATTTCTCTAAAATATGGAAGACCTGCACCTACTACAGCAGCTCCAGCAGCAGCTGCAGCCACAGCCGCGACCTCCGGCTGACAAAATGAAGACCCCAAGAAGGAGGGCAAGTGGCTGCATGCCAACCCTTTATTATTTATTATTGATTAATTATCTTCCCTCTGTCTTTTTAAGATAAGCCTAGGAAAGCCATGATGAAATCTAAGAAGAAGGAATGTGCCATATGTAGAGCTAGACTTTCTTCTTCCTATGACAAAAAGCTCTGCCCAACATGCATTGATAAAACTATTGCTGAGGTGCCCCTGTTATTCTTACAGGGTATCAGATCTATGATGCAATAGGAGGTTAGAAGTTCCCTTAAGAGTAAAAGTGGCCAGAAAAAGAAGACCAGTTCCTCTACCCGGGGTTATGACTTCTGAGGGGGTAATCCTTTCAGAGCGAAAGTGGAAAATTATCTGATGATGCCTCTTCTTCCATATATGACTTTGAAGAAGGTGGACAGTATTGCTTTCCAGTAGAGGACACTGACAAGTTGTTCAAAGCTATACGAGCGACTATGGGGATTGTGGACTCTAGACCCTCCTGTTCTATGCAGGATATTATATTATATTGGAGGTTCGTCAAAGGAGACACTTTCCAGTCTATAAAAACATTACATTATTAAGAGAAAAATCTGGACCAGAAGGGTTTTATCGTTAGAGGAGTTAAGCATAATTACCTGTTTGAAGAGGTTGCTTGCTCTTCTTGGGATAGTGTACCAAAAATTGACGTTGCCATAGCTAGACCCTCCAGGAAGTCAGCACTACCTTTCAAGGACATGGTTACCCTGAGGGATTCCTTAGACAAGAAAGCAGAAAGCTTCTTAAGATGTTCCTGGAAGTCAGTAGGAGCTTCCCTCAAGCCCAATATAGCAGCTACCTGTACTGCAAGATCCCTTAAAGAGATTCTATCATTGGGGAAACATGTTTTTAACTGAAGCAATGTTGGAATAGCCTTCTTGCAGATGCAAGATGAACAGAAGAAGATGCAAGGGGGCGTGAAAAAGCAGCGCTGGAGGCAGGTTGCGGCAATGACGTGGGGGTGCTCGGAGCACAGGGGGAACGCCCCCGGTGCTCCCTGAGCATAGTTTATATATGAGAATAAAATGTTTTTTTGGACAAACGGCGGCGAGGAGAAGAAAAGTAAAGGTAGGAGTAGAATAGCCTTTATAAAGGCTATTCCAACGTTGCTTCAGTTAAAAACATGTTTCCCCAATGATAGATTCCCTTTAAGATCAGGCTAGGGGAGCTGGAAAATCAGTTAAGGGATAAGGCTCCAAGAGAGCAGATTCTGTCATCCCTACTGGCTATTAGGAAAACAGTGGATTTTTTGGCAGATGCTTCAGTGGACATTGTTAGATTATGAGCTCGCACCCTTGCCCTGACTAACTCTGCGAGAAGGGATATATGGCTGAAGAGTTGGACAGGTGATGTAGGGTTTAAGACCCGGTTGTGCAGTTTGCCCTGTGATGGTGAATACAGTTAGGTCCATAAATATTTGGACAGAGACAACATTTTTCTAATTTTGGTTCTGTACATTACCACAATGAGTTTTGAACAAAACAATTCAGATGCAATTGAAGTTCAGACTTTCAGCTTTAATTCAATGGGTTGAACAAAATGATTGCATAAAAATGTGAGGAACTAAAGCATTTATTACACACAATCCCTTCATTTCAGGGGCTCAAAAGTAATTGGACAAATTAAGTCATTGTAAATAAAATGTTAATTTCTAATACTTGGTTGAAAACCCTTTGTTGGCAATGACTGCCTGAAGTCTTGAACTCATGGACATCACGAGACGCCGCTGTGTTTCCTCCTTTTTAATGCTCTGCCAGGCCTTTACTGCCATGGTTTTCATTTGCTGTTTGTTTGTGGGTCTGTCTGAAGTTTAGTATTTAACAAGCGAAATGCATGCTCAATTGGGTTGACATCAGGTGACTGACTTGGTCATTAAAGAATATTCCACTTCTTTGCTTTTATAAACTCCTAGGTTGCTTTGGCTTTATGTTTTGGGTCATTGTCCATCTGTATTTTAAAACAACCAATCAGTTTGGCTGGATTTGAGCACACAGTATGTCTCTGAATACCTCAGAATTCATCCGCCTGCTTCTGTCCTGTGTCACATCATCAATAAACACTAGTGACCCAGTGCCACTGGCAGCCATGCATACCCAAGCCATCACACTGCCTCCACCGTGTTTTACAGATGTTGTGGTATGCTATGGATCATGAGCTGTACCATGCCTTCACCATATTACCATCATTCTGGTAGAGGTTGATTTTGGTTTCATTTGTCCAAAGAATGTTCTTCCAGAACAGTGCTGGCTTTTTTTAGATGTTTTTTTTAGCAAAGTCCAATCTAGCCTTTTTATTCTTGAGGCTTATGAGTGGCTTGCACTGTGCAGTGAACCCTCTGTATTTACTTTCATGCAGTCTTCTCTTTATGGTAGATTTGGATATTGATACGCCTATATCCTAGAGGGTGTTGTTCATTTGGTTGGCTGCTGTGAAAGGGTTTCTCTTCACCATGGAAATTATTCTGCGATCATCCACCACTGTTGTCTTCTGTGGGCATGCAGGTCTTTTTGCATTGATGAGTTCACCAGAGCTTTCTTTCTTTCTCAGGAAGTACCAAACTGTAGATTTTGCCACTTCTAATATTGTAACAATTTCTCGGATGGTTTTTTTCTGTTTTCGCAGCTTAAGGATGGCTTGTTTCACCTGCATGAAGAGCTCCTTTCACCGCATGTTTTCTTTACAACAAAATCTTCCAAATGCAAGCACCATACCTCAAATCAACTCCAGGCCTTTTATCTGCTTAATTGAGAATGACATAACGAACGAATTGCCCACACCTGCCCATGAAACAGCCTTTGAGTCAATTGTCCAATTACTTTTGGTCCCTTTAAAAACAGGGTGGCACATGTTAAGGAGCTGAAACTCCTAAATCCTTCATCCAATTTTAATGTGGATACCCTCAAATGAAAGCTGAAAGTCTGGACTTTATATCCTTGTCCATTATATAACTATAACTTGAATATGTTTCAGTAAACAGTTAAAAAAAAAAAAATTGTGTCAGTGTCCAAATATATATGGACCTAACAATCTCTTTGGGCCACCCTTAGATGGCATCATAGCTAAGGCAGTGGGTAAAAAGAGGTTTTCCTGCTCCTTCCTCTGTTTGTATTAGAGGTCATTTCGCCCCTCTGGAAGATACAATAGACAGAGACTTGCCAAGTCCAGAGATAACAGCTGGGAAGAAGCCAATATGAAACAAAAGGGGTTCTTATTTATCAACTCACTCCATAATAAAGATCCAAGCCCCAATAAGAAATGACGCCAGGCCCCGGGTATGAGGGAGACTGAAGAATTTCCTTTCTGCCTGGAAGAAAATTTAATCAAGCCCTTGGATCCTGGATATGGTGGGAGTAGGCCTGAAGTTTGAATTCTCTTATCCGCCTTCAAGTTTTCAAATTACCAGAACTCAACCTTCCCTAACCTCTCAGTCGGCTCTGGAATTGCCTGATTTTGAGCCTGATCTTGAAAGGGGTGCTGATTCCTCAGAAAGAGGAGAGGCAGGGATTTTATTCACATTTGTTCTTGGTAAGGAAACCCGATGGCTCCTACCAAACCATAATAAATCTAAGTAAGTTAAATCAGTATCTGTCTTACAAGAAATTCCGGATGGAGACAGTGCAGACAGCACTGAGATTGTTAACCCTCAACTGCTGGGTGGTGGTGATAGACCTGAAAGACACTTATTACCATGTTCCAATTTTTCCAGGTCAGCAGAGGTTCTTGTGGTTAGCAGTAGAGATGGGGGATGGGGTGGATTGGTTCAGCATTACCAGTATCAGGCCCTACCCTTCGGTATCTCCATGGCTCCAAGAATCTTTACCAAAATCGTGGCAGAAATGGGGGCACATGTAAGAGAGGAAGAACATTCTGTTCATTCAATATCTAGCTGACTTTCTCATTGTGGCCAACCCCCAAACTGCTCCTGCAATGGAAGATTCTGAGGCTGGGTTCAATTCTGTGTTGCAGTGTTCATTTGGAGACTCCATTTCAGTGTCTGTTTGGAAACAGCTGGATGAAAGTCCTACAAGTCAAACTTTTTTTTTGCAGTTTCAGTAACAAAAATAAAATAAACCTGACATATGTATGTGGTTATCATAGTTACTATTAAACTATAACATCAGGGCTAAATTATAATTTATATAATTGTTATACTGTGTCTCACACATCCTCAGGCTGTGGTGAAGAAACCACCAATTACCATTAGAATGGCATCTACTGAAATAAATATAAGCTCTATGAGCCAGTCCCAAGGCCAAAGGTTAACCACCATGCTACTGGTCTATTAGCAGCTTCCAGGTGTCTTTATATAGATGAAGAGCATTGCATTGTATAACACCTGCTGACTTGTAACTCTTCTTTTCTTCATTTTTAGTGCTACACCATATGCACCTTCTTTCTGACTATGGGTTAAATGAATTCCACTCAACTGGATTATTGCATTTCACTAAACAACGTCTAGTTCTACTTTGCCAAGAGCTTTTATGTCTGCTTTGAAACTTTTTGATTGATTTCTTTAGAAATGCGTCTCCTTTCACTTTGCTGGTCTTCCAGAAATGCTTCTTACAATACAGCAAAATCCTTCTGACCAAACATACTGCTATAATGTATGCTTCTAAGGCCTTTTTGGGCTGTAAAAAAAATTCTACAATTAAAATACTGTACAATGTATACTACTCACATTGGTTAAAGCTGGTTCTTTCTCCAGTTTACAATAATTTTGCAATAAATCTATAATGCATAGTTATAGTACCTGATGCAGTTCCTCTGGTTTCCAATCAATTCTGTAATATAGTCATCAGTTTCTCATACTACTATATCCATACAGGGAGGAATTTACTAACCTATCTAAGTCAGTTTTCTGGTGTGAATGGGTGTAAATCTGGCACATCTTTGGTGCACAGCCCTTTTCCTTCTGTACCCTCCTTGACACTTTTGTGAAAGTGGGTGGGTTGGAGATCAAGGCGGGCCAGTAAGGTGCCAGAAATTCCATGACTGGCGTCGATGTCTATTCTGACAAATCGGATGCCAGAACAGTACATCTTGTTTGAGCATGGGATGTGCAGAATGCCAATCTTGATAAATTCCCCCTACTGTGTTTGGTAGTCAGATCCATCCAAGAGCGGGAGGGGAGGATCTCAGAATACCAAAGATAGTGTGCATACAGGAGTAGGAGAAACTAGATTTAGAAGTACTTTGCAGCAACCATAGACCTTAGCTCAGTTGTTCCAGTTGACAATGAAAATGTGTGTGGACAGCTTAAAGGGAGTCTGTCACCAGGGAAACTTGATATCAAATCAGCCACAGGGTGTTATAAGGGACATTACACTTGGCATCCTTTAGATAGTCCAGTAGATGAACAATTTTCTTTAAAAAGACGTTTTTTTCTAAATATTCAAATGAGGCTCAAGTGCATTGGGGATGTGTCAGAACCTCTCTTTATAAAAATGTCTTTTTCAAGGAAACGGTGCATCTATTGAACAATCCAAACGTGTGACGGTTCTTAGTATAATGTTTCCTATAATGCACTGTGGCTAGTTTGATGTTGAGTTTCCTCATAACAATTTGTCTTTAAAATGATTCTACCACCACCAGAATCACTTCTAAGCCACTTATATGCTGTAGGGGCAGTTAGTGGCACAGTGAACATACCTTTTTTGTGTGCAATGTTGCTGCTTAGAAAATCCAGGGCATATGGCATTCCTTTGTACAAAAGATATGATATATGAAATTACTATCCATCTTTTGGTTGTGGCCCAAGTAAAAGTAGTTACCTTGCTGTTTCTATTCTGACAGTTCTCTGGTGGAATGGTGAGAGGCTACATATTTTACAGCAGTGGGTACAGGTTAGATATCTGGTAATGTATGTACAGGAATGATGTACAGTATATATAAAAGCTGTTCATGTAAACTAAAGTCATGCTAACAAAGTACATTCCATGAGAAGTAATGACATATCTCTTTACACAGGTGGCCCACACAGGTTGCCTCGTCCACAGGACTCTGCCGGTACGGTAACAGGATTGATTGTTGCTGGGGATGGGCACGACAGTCATGGGGGCAATGTCAACGTGAGTATTAAAATGGCTGGGGCTTTTGCAATTTAGGAGGGGCTTTTAAAGATCTAATCATAGCTTCCATACATCATAGCAGGGCTTAATACTGGGGGCTTATGCACGTGCAATCTTAGAATGGTGACTCTAGTTGACCCATAGTTAATTTTTCAGAAGTTCTTTATGAATCTAGCCATCATATAGAGCAGAAAGTATAAAAGATTCCCTAGACTTTCCCATTGCAGATATTGCTTCATATTGAAGGTTTTGTGCAAGGGACTGCCTTCTGGAAGCACTAGAGCGGCTGGACTTGAAGTACTTGTGTGTGGGCTCATTCTGAAAGACCACTACTTTAAGATACATGCTGTCATAATAATAACATTCACAAAAGTTTGACTTTACATTTAACCTGGAAACAAGATATTGCTCTCCTTTTACATTGATTTCTGTCGAGTAACATATTATTCTGATTCTTATTAGATAACCTAACCATTTATATAAGGCAGTATGTGTCTTAGAGTAAGTGGTATTTTACTGCTTCTGTTGCCAAAGGGTATGTGGAGTATGCTTCGGCCTAGTCTTCTGTGACAAACAGCACTTTATAAAATACTTTTTTCAGGACTGTTCCACATTGGTGCAGAAGGCTTTTTTTTATTATCAAATATAATTTTGATACACTGTCAAATGAGTCATTGTAAGTTTTTTTTTTCAAGCACTTGTGCTGTATATTAGTTGCCTATATGCCTTGAGGCATTTTAGTAGAAGCCAAATAGAGAGAATCCCATGTTTTCTCACATCCACCTAACTAACCGCTGTATGTCTCTGTTTTTATGGCACAGTAAGAACCACGTACTTTAATTTGTAACCAATAGTTAAGTGAAACGGTATTGGCCATGGTCATATTGCAAAGTACTTGGACATAGGGGCAGTTCAGATCCTTGCATTGCTTGTATAGACAAGTACATTAGGGTCTTTTTCTAGATAAAGTGTACTTCTGGAATGAAGACGGTATTGCGTGAAGTCTTATTACTATATCTGTCAATTAGTCATAAAAGGGGGGTGGGAATACTGAGGGAATGAGAAAGACACTGTGTTTTATTACCTGGCAGCATAGAGAATGCATGACATACTGTTGCAGAGCTGTACATTACTTTTATTACACATGGGGTAATATGACCCACAGTCACATTCCAGTCATTTGAGGACTCTCCTTCTTCAATAAAGCCCCTGTAGAGATGACAATGTTGACCTATTTATGTCCACTTCATTTTAGGATGAGATCAACTCTCTTTTAATTGGTGGTGTGAAATTTTGCCCGGCACGGGGCATGACTTTTGCAGGAGAGTTCTATACAAAGTAACATATATGACCGTTGATTTGATATTGACCTGACCTAAGCATCAAGTTGTGATGCCAAGGTAAACAATACACTAATACTAGCATTGCTATCATACTATTTTACCACTGTAGGAACCCTTAATAAAGGACAGTCATTTACTATATAGTGCATCCTATTTATTGTCCAGGAAACGTCTCACACAGTGTCTTACAGCATTGTTATTGCAAATAAGAATTGTGTTTTCCAAAAATAAAACTAGGGAATTGCATAGTACTATTAAAGTGAGCCTGTCTGCTGATTTGCTTATCTGAGAGCAGGGTATAAAAGAGGTAAAGAAGCTGATGATAGAGAAAGATAGGTAAAGAAGCTGAGCTCTGTGATTTATAGGTTTATATGATTTGAAGCAGGATTTCTGAGTAAACCCTAACAGGACTCCTAGGATTGAGAGTCCTGATAACCCCATCCATACTCAGTGGTTTACAGCTCTCCCTGTATCAGTCTGTGTACAGCTTTGGTTGTTAGTGGGTTCTCCCTGGAATCTCACTTTCTCTCTAGGGAGACCTGTCACGATGTAGTGTGCTTTTTTTTACTTAAAAACTCTGCTCCACATCATGTAAACAGAGCTGCAGTTTCTTTTAGTACTTTAATGCTCCTGTTTTATAGTAAATATATAAGTATAGGTTATGGCTAGAGTTGCCATCAAGCACCAGTTCAGTTGCATGTAAATATTTATGTACCGGATGCCAAATTGAAGATCTGAAACATAAATTTAAACATTATTGGCCAAAAATCTTTTACAACATGGATCCAGCTGACACAGTCCATGGCACAACAAGGATAAGGCGGAGGAGAGCTGTGCTGTAGTCCTTTCCTGGCTGTGTATAGCTGCCACATATCTGGACTTTTTATACTCATCAAGAAGAAGAGATAAATGGAAATCCTTTCTTCTGCCAAACTATGCAGATATTACTTTGCCAAATACTGCTTCATGCAGAAAGCAGGAGCTTTTCTCCATCAATGTATACAGCACACATTATATATCATTTAGCACTCCCAGTGATATCACTTCCACATTGATCATTGGCCCTAGATTAAACAGAACTACAATATCATTTTGTGTATTCACACCACTCTGTGTGGCTGAGAAAGTACATGTGCATTCACTAGAAAGTTTCCAATATACAGTCAAGTGTGCTCTGTATATCTTATCAGAGTGTTGCTGTGCACTGTACTTCCCTCAAGTGAGTCTCCTTTAGCTCCAGTCTCAAAGGCTTCTCTATATTTTTTTTTTTCTTTCTTTGCCGTCAGTCTCAGAGCTGTAGCTGGATGTTTCTTCACCAAGAACAATAATTCAGTGTGCCACCACACTCCTATAAAATGTAACTTAAAAGACAAACGTTGCTATACTGCATTTATACATGTTACCACTATACCACACATAATTACAGTAATGCTATAGAATACAGATATACATACACACATTACTCACACTTATATACACTGTTACTCACCAAAACTAATGCTAGAGCAGAGCACTGACGGATGATTGAGACTCCTCCGTTGCCCAGTAGTTCCAGGTTGTGGACCTTCTCACCTTCCCGTCCACACTGTCTTTAGCATGGATTTCCCAAGGAGACTGGTGTTTTCTTTTATGTCATCTCCCGATTCTAACCTTGGCTAGCTGAATTTGTCTTTCCTCTCATTTTCTGTCTCCAGGTTATTGAAAATTGCTGTTCTGGCCATTATTCCAGGATAAGTCTAGAACCCTTTGTAGGAGTTTAAGAGTGACTACCAGGAATCCCAAAGACTGCAGCTCAATTCGGGCAATGCTAGTCACAATGAGGCTTTCTGTGTCCATTACCCAGTACTGTCCTGTAACATGCACATTAAACACACATGTACTTTCACAGATTAAAGCATACCTAAACTTTTCATAAATCATTAGTGCAGGTGAACATAATAAATGTTGTAATATATGTTATTAAAGAAATATGTTTTCTTCCAAACTTGTCAGGCTGAGTTACTCTTTACATAGAAGTCTATGGAGAGGGAAGGGGGAGGGGGGAGGCTGCTGGAAAAGACCTACATATAGCTTCAGATGCCAAACTCTGCTAAACAGTAGCACAGATTTACTATTGTGATTACAACTAGACAGTGGTGTAAACATGGCACATCATTGGCGCAGTGTGGTATTTCTTGGCACATCATTTGGATTAATATTTGGGAGTGGATTCTCAGAAAAAGGGATTGTGGCTTAAATGCGCCTGTTGCACCAAGATTGTGTTGTAAAAATCTGGCTCAAAGTAACTCAGCTAAAAGATGGTATAAACTTAGACTAGGCAGTCTAAAGATATGCCGGATGTACCATCCTGCAGGATCCACTGTGATAAACCTGGCAAAAATTCAGACTTCCTGTCTAAATTTACACCGTCTAAATTTAAGTAAATCTGGGCTTGTGGGTCAGAAAGCCCTTTTAAGACTGTATCTTGAAGATAGGAGTCTACCAATGTACAGGAGGAGGCATTAAATCATTTAAGAGCCTCTTCCCCACCAAACCCTCTCCATAGACTACTATGTGTCAGCTGGATACAATTCTATGTAAATAAACAGTTTGAGCGAAGCTCAGGGGAGGGAAAGCAGCTTAATAGGTGGAGAAGGAAACAGATTTCTTTAATAACATATACAGTATTACAAAGTTTTACTATTATGTACTATTCATGTACAAAAAGCTGTTTTATGTGTGGAGATACGCTTGAAAGTCATATAAACACTTTGCACGCACAGAAAATACACATGACATTGGACACACACACACATTTTATATATATACAGACACATACAATAATTACACATAATGAAATCCACCCGTTCAGGCATGCCTCATGCAGGGGGACTTTATTAAGACTGGTGTAGAAAACCCCAAATTCTCCCCATTATATGTACTTTCCTCTCGTGCAGAGCTTGTCACATCCGTGCAGTGGAGCAGAGTGATGGTAAGAAGACAAGAGCTTGCTTCCTACCTGAGCTGCTCTGTATACTCCCTTCACATCTCTACTTCTGTCTTCGCCAGAACGTTCACCTTACCATATGGTCTCAGTCAATGGATTGACAGCTAGCAGGTAGATCCCTTATGCGGGCTCCTAGTAATTAGACACACCTGGAATGGGAGGCGTGCTCTTAACCAAGGAGGGGACAGAAATATTTAGGCTGGGGCCACAACATGAGAATAAAGGTGATATGTTTATTTACCCAAACTTCAACATTTCAGTCCTACTCTGTAGAGCCTTTACCAAGCATAGCACTGAAACTTTGCAGTTTGGGTGAATAAACATACCAGATTTTTCTCTTTTTGCAGTGCTCTGTTTTTTTCTTTTTTCTTCTCTTTAGGCTGAGGCCCCACGTTGCAATAACGCAGCTTTTTTTGTTGCCCAGATTTTGCTGTGTTTTTTTGAGACAAAGTCAAGTATGGCTACAAAAGGAATGGGAAATATATAGGAAATACTTATTTCTACCTTGTCCTTAATCCACTCCTGGCTTTGGCTCCCAAAAAAACTGCAGCAAAATCTGCCCCCAACAACACACAAGGTGCATTTCTGCAACGCGGGCTTCAGCCCTCTCAGTGCTTGGCAACAATTTTTTGTAATTTTGCTGTCCCAAAGATAAGGCAAATAAAATAATATATTTCCAATTGAGATTGAAACACACCAGTAAATTCTTTCAAAATGTATATTTCTTATCATTTTTCTTATAATTTCTATTTCTTCTAAACGTTTCCTCAAATTAGTTACCAGGAGGGAGTGACAACAGCTCACACTCCAAAGTTTTTATTCTCTGCTATATTATTATGTTAAATAACAAGCAGTGCTGTCCAACAGCTATAAAATGAAGTCCATATTTCGGCCATACACTTTAAAATTTGCCCCCCTTTTTTTTTTTTCCTTTCCCATACCTCCAGAGGATAACCGGCAGAAGTTCAAACCAAGGTACAAAACCAATTTCGTGCCATAAAAAAAAAAAAAAAAAAAAAATATGTGATAAAATTAATTTACTGAGATCATTAGTAGTTTTCTCCTCACAAGGGCTCATGATCATGTTTAGGGTACATGTGCTGGGTCCATAGTAAATAGCATGGACAGCATATGAAAGATATCTGTATGGCGCCTATGCCCCCAATTAACTTCCATCAGTGACCCAGGGCCACAAAATGGACAGGTATAAGACTTGTCTTAACTCATACATGGATCTGTGATAATACACAGGTGTCTGTACGGTGTTATTAGAATATAGTGGGTCAGTGTGCTAGCTGTGAAAATCACAGCTAAAATGGAGCCTTACATTGCATTGACATCTTTCCTGGTCTGTGTTACAGATTTATAGATGCTCTGTGTCACCATATAGTATTCTATCAAGACTTCTAGTGGGAACTAGCTTTGTAATGTAGCATGCCACAGTGGATTTTTCACATTTATTCTATATGGGTCTTGAAGAAAAAGACTACATAAACATAGAACACCTAAATTTAGTACAGTACCTACTGGGGGTTATCTCCTAGACAGAACTACCTAGTCTTGATAAATAAGCAGTAGATAAACCACTATAATTTTACATCTTCATTGGTATCTAAAAACATATGTAACTAACAAAAGCTGAAGTTGACTCAAAATGTATACATAAAGATAATGAAGATTTTTTAGTACTGGTGAATGTTCTTTAATAATTTATGATGCCTATCCAGAAATGGCATTTTTCTGGAACAGGCAGATGGTCACAGCAATGATAGCATTCATATACACCAAGGTGTTTCTAGCCCCTTTCTAATTCCCATGGTAAGTTATAAATCATAATAAACTCAGAGTGATATTTATTATGTGCAGGATTTTAGTTCAGGTGTCTAGTGTTGCATATTGTTTTTCTGGATACACATGCATGCAAAAAATGATGAAGCACTAATATTGTTGGTATGGGCACGATGACTATGTCATGCTCTGTATTACTCAAGAACACCGCTTGTGTAAGCCTGCAGAAAGCACAGTCACATGTCTCACAGTATAGGCCATAGTGACTCAAAGCACAGAAGGTATGTGGGCCTTTTAAGTGAGGCCTAGATTGCTGCATGCGGCCGCTAGCTTCTCACAACCGTTTCTCCATGTAATGTAATAATGCTTGTGCTGCTGTTTTGAAATGCATATTACATACCTGCACCTATTCATTCACAGGCCTTTTCACGCTTTTACTATCAATGGTACTTTACTGAATTCAATGGCATAGCACTGCTTGCTCTGGGATTACAGTGGAGCAAGGGTACTGTACTTATATATGCAGCTCCTCTGTTATATCAAAACGACTGTCAGCTGGCAAGTTGCAACTGATGTCTTCAGAATGAGAAAAGGCCATCCATGTCTGCTGTTCGGATGCGCTGCCCACTGTTCATAGATTTGTGCATCTGAGGGGTTGGAGAGTTGCCAGAGAAGGTCTTCTGATGGTATGAGAAGGAAAAACTATGAAGTATACAGCACATTCCCTGGTCAATGTGGAGCAGCCAGAGTTTGTTTCATCCTGCAAAATAGACTGTTGCCCAGGATAGAGAATGTGAGTTGTTCACTTGTCTTGGAACAGGTTTTGCTTATGGCAGAATTTTTGATACTATACTTATTGGCACATACAATAAACACATTACATTATTTGCACTTATTTTTGTATTTTTTATAGCAGTTTATGAGCTCTGTTAAAATGTGGTCAGTTCTGATCCTAAGAACAATAGATGGAGAGGATGCTATTGTTTGTACATCTGTTTGTACAATGCCACTATGTTGACACAATTCATAGAAAAAATAGTGTAGTACCATGTTGGCCAGAAAAAATCATGCAATATTTGATACTTTAGTGTAAAAAGAACAAAAAGTATTGTAGGTATGATACCTTTTTTAGCTAACCAGAAAAATTACATTTGCAAGCTTTCAAAGCACAGAGACTTCTTCTGAGCATTTTATTTTGTGAAAGCTTGAAGTAGGAGCCTCTGTGCTTTGAATGCTTGTGCATGTAATTTTTCTGGTTAGCCAATAAAGGTATCATACCTACAATACTTTTTCCTTTTTAGCACAAAAGTATCAAATATTACACAATTTGTGCAAAGAGACGAGTGTACTATTTTATCCAAACAGTAGTGCCCTCCAGCTGTGGCTCCAAGAACAGGGCTGAGATTTTTACAGGGTTGTATCTAGGTTAGCATTCAACCTGAAGATGGCATCCTCCTTTCTTGTGCTGAGATCTATTATAATTAAGACAGAATGGAAGAATAGATTTTTAGTACACCAGTCTGAACACAGCCGTATGATTGGATACACCTTCAATGAGTGTCTGGATGACAGCTATTCCTAACAAGCATTATATACACTTGCGCACTCGGCATGGCCGATCAGGTATGTGTTCTGAATGGGGAACTGAAGTCACTCCCAGACACCAGAATGGGTCACTCCCAGATACCTTTGTCAGCAACTTGTCTCCCCTGAGAACAAAAGGATTGGGCATTGAAGCTGCACATACCTGATCTTTTTTTTTCCCCAGCGTCATCTGTTGGGGGAGAGACAGAACCCATAAATATATATATACACACAGTGTATATATAGATAGCTATATATAAAGTATATATGAGATAGTAGGGTGATCCCACTAAAATCAGTTGGTTTTGTAAAGTATGCTAAAATGTTTTTGGGGACCTTAACTGTTTTTATTTAGATGTCTTTTAAAGTTGGGTGGATGTATTGAAACCTCCTTGACAGCAATGGCTGTATGTCTGATATGATGTATATACCTAGTATGATCTAATACAAAAACAGTTTGTAGATGCTTCTAGTATTAGCTTGTGTAATTGTCTACAGTAATCACTATGTTATCTACTGTCTGAATGCTGACGTGTATTGCTATTGCTGTTTCTGTTATCACTAATGGAGCTGACATACATGGGAACATAACAAAGAACAAAAAGAAATAACAAACCATAAAGTATTCTGTGATGGTATATTCACATATGGCAGACCTGTCGCAAAAATTTTTGCAACTGAAAATCTGTTCCATACATCTCATTGGCTTAGTTTCTGCAGCATATGCATGGATTTCTAAAAGTCCCATACAGATGAACAAATAGTCACAGAAATTTCTTCTTTCTTCTTACCAGCTATTGTTGCAAGGGAAAGTTTCAGCTAGTCATATATCAATAAGTGTTATATTTGGACGGATTAATGGGGTATTGCCATGAACATTTCCATGTTTAAAGGGAACCTGTCAGATTTTTTCCTCCCTAAACTGACTTCAGTATGCTCGTCTTCAAGTAATGACCTTCCCTATGGTCCCTCTCACTAGGCTTTCTGTTGCTGCAAAGTTGAGTTATAAGCTTTAAGAACCTTGAGAAAATTTATCTCAACTAGTCAAGGGGTCAGGGATTAGCTTCATCTAGTCCTGTAGTCATTGTGTTATATCACACCCTGTGCGGTGTGACTGACAAGTTCTGATATGAGCTGATACCCTACCCTAAACTGCCGGCCCATCAGGGTGTGCTTTAGTGCAGTTACTGCATGACTTCACGAAGCTGCTGTCCTCCCATTGTGACTAGTTAAGGTAAATTTGCATATGCCGACAGCCGATCTAAAATTTTAAAACCTTATAACTTGACTTTTCAGGAAAAGAAATCTTGGTGAGGGGGCACCATAGAAAAGGTCATTACTTGATGCTGCACATGCTAAGATTAGTTTATTGTAGAAAAACCACCTGACAAGTTCCCTTTAAATTTGTGGATTATTATAAGTATATAAATATATATAGTTTTTTTATACTGATGACTGTAATCCCCTGCAGCACCCACAGCCCCATATCAGTGAATGTATACTTTTGGGGCTTTTAGGGGGACTCCTCTATTCTTCGTATCCCCCAGCGAAGTGACACATGGGATAGATAATGGCACAACCCCTTTTAAGTCAGTTTTTATAAATCTGCCTTAATTTTTAAATTTTTTTGTTTTTTTTGTTGTTGTTTTTTTATTTTTATTGTTAACTGTGTGTTATATACAGTCATATGAAAAAGTTTGGGCACCCCTATTAATCTTAATCATTTTTAGTTCTAAATATTTGGGTGTTTGCAACAGCCATTTCAATTTGATATATCTAATAACTGATGGATACAGTAATATTTCAGGATTGAAATGAGGTTTATTGTACTAACAGAAAATGTGCAATATGCATTAAACCAAAATTTGACCGGTGCAAAAGTATGGGCACCTCAACAGAAAAGTGACATTAATATTTAGTAGATCCTCCTTTTGCAAAAATAACAGCCTCTAGTCGCTTCCTGTAGCTTTTAATCAGTTCCTGGATCCTGGATGAAGGTATTTTTGACCATTCCTCTTTACAAAACAATTCCAGTTCAGTTAAGTTTGATGGTCGCCAAGCATGGACAGCCCGCTTCAAATTATCCCACAGATGTTCAATGATATTCAGGTCTGGGGACTGGGATGGCCATTCCAGAACATTGTAATTGTTCCTCTGCATGAATGCCTGAGTAGATTTGGAGCTGTGTTTTGGATCATTGTCTTGCTGAAATATCCATCCCCGGCGTAACTTCAAATTCGTCACTGATTCTTGTACATTATTCTCAAGAATCTGCTGATACTGAGTTGAATCCATGCGACCCTCAACTTTATCAAGATTCCTGGTGCCGGGATAGGCCGCACAGCCCCAAAGCATGATGGAACCTCCACCAAATTTTACAGTGGGTAGCAAGTGTTTTTCTTGGAATGCTGTGTTTTTTTGAAGCCATGCATAACGCCTTTTTGTATGACCAAACAACTCAATCTTTGTTTCATTAGTCCACAGGACCTTCTTCCAAAATGAAGCTGGCTTGTCCAAATGTGCTTTTGCATACCTCAGGCGACTCTGTTTGTGGCGTGCTTTCAGAAACGGCTTCTTTCGCATCACTCTCCCATACAGCTTCTCCTTGTGCAAAATGTGCTGTACTGTTGACCGATGCTGCAGCTCTTTGGAGGTGGTCTGTGGATTGTCCTTGACTGTTCTCACCATTCTTCTTCTCTGCCTTTCTGATATTTTTCTTGGCCTGCCACTTCTGGGCTTAACAAGAACTGTCCCTGTGGTCTTCCATTTCCTTACTATGTTCCTCACAGTGGAAACTGACAGGTTAAATCTCTGAGACAACTTTTTGTATCCTTCCCCTGAACAACTATGTTGAACAATCTTTGTTTTCAGATCATTTGAGAGTTGTTTTGAGGAGCCCATGATGCCACTCTTCAGAGGAGATTCAAATAGGAGAACAACTTGCAATTGGCCACCTTAAATACCTTTTCTCATGATTGGATACACCTGGCTATGAAGTTCAAAGCTCAGTGAGGTTACAAAACCAATTTTGTGCTTCAGTAAGTCAGTAAAAAGTAGTTAGGAGTATTCAAATCAATAAAATGATAAGGGTACCCAAATTTTTGCACCGGTCAAATTTTGGTTTAATGCATATTGCACATTTTCTGTTAGTACAATAAACCTCATTTAAATCCTGAAATATTACTGTGTCCATCAGTTATTAGATATATCAAATTGAAATGGCTGTTGCAAACACCCAAATATTTAGAACTAAAAATGATTAAGATTAATAGGGGTGCCCAAACTTTTTCATATGACTGTACTACAGTATATAATGACTAGAGCAATCCATTGAACGGATGTCTGTCATTAACACACTAGTTGACAAGTGTATTGCGAGGTATACACTGCAGATGTAATAGGGGAATTTGTCAAACCCTCTGCATTAGTTTTCTGGTGTAAGTTTCTTGCGCAATCGATATTATTACAATAAACATTTGTGACTTTTTGGTATTTTTGCTGCTCACACCCAAACAAGATGTTGGGGCTTAGTGGTGAACAACAGCAATTTGACAGATTTACTCTAATTTATATCAAAAACTGACAGAAGATGGGTCAAATTTACTAGGAAACATGCACCTCTTAAGAAATTTGGAGCATTACTTTGTAAATCTGCTTTGTTATAAGACACCTTATACTTAGGTCTCATGCATTCGACTAAGTGTGCAGGCCTAGTAAATACCAAGGGGGTTGGGATGCCCCATTCTGTTATGTAATTATACAGCAGGTCTTTTCCTGCTCTGTGACATAGAACAGAATGGAATGGAATCCCCTATTGAAATCAATAGGGATGGAAGGCACTCGGATAGCATCATAGTGTCATTCAAGTACATTCTTGTAAAAAATCTAAACCCCACCTTACCCCTCAGCCCACACACTCGGTCATGTGCACGAGGCCTAAGAGTTCCCATGTATGGTCGTTAAATTCATGTTAACCTTGACTTTGGAGGGATGTGTGTGAAATTATTGTTGTGAAATGTTCAATGTATCTGTATTTTTATGTTTGAGATGCTTTCTACCAGTGTTGGCTTTGTGGCAGAGACTTGAACAGCCTTTACTGTTGGTGTTAAATTTGTTTTTAACAGATTGATTTTAATGGTTTTCATGAGATGAAATTACATGTTTTTATATTATTAGTCTGGCAGTGAATTGAGCAGCAGTGAAACACAGTGCTAATATTTCATGGTAGGCTCATAGTCTGTGTCTCTTGCATTGTCCCATTGACCTAGAATGGTGTACAGTATATAATTCTATACATTTTTTACTGGGTAAAATAGTTTAACAAACTCTGCCCACTAAGGGCATCTAAGATGTGAGTGAATGTAATCACAACATTGGGAACAGAGCCAAAGCTGTTAAGTCTCAATTTTCTGCTAAATATTAATAAATATATACTGGTGTTGAACCCTGGGGTCCCCAAAGGTTTCCTTGCCACATAAGATATACCACTATTCTAAATGGCAAAATTTAGGAATGGGGCTCCATTACAAATTTTGCAATGGGGCCCAGGAGCTTCACGTTACAAATGGTTTGGAGGATAGCTTTCAGTGAACTGTTTACATCTACTTGTATGTATTCCATTACATTGTGAAAAGCAACAGCAGTCCATCTCCTGCAAGCTGGCAGCAAGGGAAAAATTACTGTGGCTAGCAGCCAAGGGAAAGCATTGTGCAACCAGAAGCCATTGTGAAGAAGCCATTGAATTCAGTAGGTAGTGTACCCAATGATTATAGTACAACTTTTACCTAGCATAGGACCTCACATAGGCCAATAGGCAGTTTTAAGCAGAACACCACCTGTATAAGCTATATAATAAATAGTTTTCAAGCCAGTGATATCAGACAGTGGTTATACAGCATAAAAAATAAATAAAAAGACATTGTCAACTTTTTTTTTTTTTTTTTTTTTTTTTTTATAGTTAAGTACTTGTCATCTGTGAGCATGGCGCTTCAGCCACGAGACATTGAGATTTATACCTACAAGTATTTTTATCACTAGGGTCCTGAATAAAATGACATGTAGCAGCAGTGCTATGCCATGTACAGTACCGTGCTACTAACCTGTTTTACCTTTCAGCATGCATTGTGCATTACAATAACCATCTTGTTTTGTGCTATTACTTTAATTTTAAACCTGTCCCAGATTTTTTTTCTTCTTGCAGACTTTCTCTGAAAGTTGAATGTGTTTAAGGCTGCCGGAATGTAGCATGTTGATTAGGACCCAAGTCCAGCCTACCCAAAAGGAACAAAAAAAAATAAAAATAAAGATCTACAATTCCTTTTTTGGACATTTGTTTTGCAGCTTTCTACTACGTCTTAAGGCAGAGAATAGCCAGCGTAAGGTGCCGTACACAAGGTTAGCTAAACATATTTCTTACAAATCATTTTGGCAGAATACAGTGTGTGTCTGGGAAGAACAGACTCTAGATATAATACTAAATATACTCATTTTCAATGTTTTTCACTGACCGATATAATTACTTTCAATTGTGAAAAGCACTGACATGTTTTCTGTTACATGTAAGCATCCATTGTACAAAGTTCACCAGGAACAAAGTGCACAGATTAGTTTTTATACAGCAGACAAACTGAGGCTGAAGATGGGTCATTGCATGTTGTGTCTTCTTGTACGACCTAAACCTTTTTTGTTATTTTTGAAAATTTGGCATGTTTTACTTTATATGTGCATGCAGTCGTCTGATAATATTTCCTGAGTCTCAGAGTAGGTATACTGTGCTTTATTGTGCCCTAAGGATACTATATAATATACCTATTGCACAGAATAGCTGGAATTCCAGCATGTCACACATCAAATGTATCCTCATGTCAAACAGCTGGCCAAAGCACTAAATGTGAAAGTACAGCTCTAAAGGTCTCTTGTATTCTTGTGCAACTACCAGGTTCTAACTCTCAGTGCATAATGCATTGTCATTTTATTGTTATTCTTTTGAAGCATATAAATGAATAGTACAGGTGAACATAAGAAACTTTGTGATATATGGCTGCTCCAACACAGTTGGGACTACATTCCTCCAAAACCAATGTGCTGTCGTACCCAGTCTTCTCCCAAGCTGCCAAGAGGAGATTTCCCTTCTCATGCTGTCCAACAAGCATCCAAGTTTACCTCTCTCACAAACATAGAACTGCAACTTTATTTCACCTCATAAGGAGTCAGCACGTTATATAGCTCCCGCCATATTAGTGTGCGCAATCAGAATGGGGATTTAAACCTTTCTGTACATCAAGCCTTAATTTCAAGGTGTGCATCCACATCAACTTCCAATGTCACCAATCCTGAGATGTCTGCTCCAGTAGATTCTTGTACTCCCCATGAAGAAACAATTCATGAACATCTTATCTTATAACTCTGTGTCATTCCTCTGTTATACCTCCTAAAAATTTCTGAATAAGTTGAGAACTGGGTGTTTTTATACACTTGGATGTTGGCATACCTGGGCAGGGATGTGCCCCTTTTTGTTCTGTTGCCATTTTATTCACAATTGTTCTGCAGGAGTAGCAGGGGAACAACACAGGCTTCCTGCTGCTTCATGCATAAGGGGCAAATAGGACCTATGTTGTAATTTGTTTGAGTCTCAGAGACTGGACCCCCACAGATCAGCAAGTTATTTATTCTCTCGGGTGGATAGGGAATAACTTGCAGTTACCAGAATACCCCTTTTAAATGGGTCTGAGCTGCAATACTATAAATATCCAATATACAAGAGTGGGTCTGTGTCTGTTAAAAATCAGACATTTTTCTTCTACTGTCAGACAACTCCTAGAATTATGATATGACAGTAATTTCATTGCTGTGATCTAAGAACATAAAGTTGTGCTAAAAAGTTTACATATCCCAGCAGATTTTTTTGGTTTCTTGGCCTTTTTTCAGAGAATATGAATGATAACACAAAAATTTTTCTCCACTCATGGTTAGTGGTTGATTGAAGCCATTTATTGTCAAACTTCTGTGTTTTCTCATTTTAAATCATAATGATAACCAAAAACATCAAAATGACTCTGTTCAAAAGTTCACATGCCCTGGTGATTTTGGCCTGATAACATGCCCAGAAGTTGACACAAAGGGGTTTGAATGGCTACTAAAGGTAACATCCTCACCTGTGACCTGTTTGCTTGGAATCAGTGTGTGTGCATAAAAGCTGAGTGAGTTTCTGGGATCCAGACAGACTGTTGCATCTTTCCTCCAGCCACTGACGTTTCTGGATTGTGAGTCATGGGGAAAGCAAAAGAATTGTCCACGGATCTATAGGAAAAGGTAGTTGAACTGTATAAAACAGAAAAAGGATACAAAAAGATATCCAAGGAATTGATAATGCCAGTCAGCAATGTTCAAACTGTGATTAACAAATGGAAACTGAGGGGCTCTGTAAAAACCAAACCATGGTCAGGTAGACCAACCAAAATTTCGGCCACAACTGCCCGGAAAACTGTTCGGGATACAAAGAAAAACCCACACATAACATCATCTGAAATACAGAACTCTCTGAAAACTATCGGTGTGGCTGTTTCAATAAGGAGACACTTGAAGAAAAATGGGCTGCATGGTCGAGTTGCCAGAAGAAAGCCATTACTGTGCAAATGCCACAAAGAATCTCTCCTTCAATACGCCAAACAGCACAGAGACAAGCCTCAAAACTTCTGGACCAAGGTAATTTGGAGTGATGAGACAAAAATCGAACTTTTTGGCCACAACCATAAACGTTACATTCGGAGAGGTGTCAACAAGGACTATGATGAAAGGGACACCATTCCTACTGTAAAGCACGGAGGTAGATCACTGATGATGTGGGGATGTGTGAGCTTCAAAGGCACAGGAAACTTGGTCAAAGTTGAAGGAAAGATGAATGCAGCATGTTATCAGAAAATACTGGAGGCAAATTTTCACTCATCAGCCAGGAAGCTGCACATGGGACATACTTGGACGTTCCAACATGACAACGATCCAAAACACAAGGCCAAGTCGTCCTGTCATTGGCTAAAGCAGAAGAAAGTGAAGGTAGAGTGGCCATCTCAGTCTCCTGACCTCAGTATCATTGAGCCACTCTGGGGAGATCTCAAGCGCGCAGTACATGCAAGACAGCCCAGGAATTTACAGGAACTGGAGACTTTTTGCCAAGAGGAATGGGCAGTTTTACCATCTGGGAAAATAAAGAGCCTCATCCACAACTACCACAAAAGACTTCAAGCTGTCATTGATGTTAGAGGGGGCAATACATGGTATTAAGAACTGGGGTATGTGAACTTTTGGACAGGGTCATTTTGATGTTTTTGGTTATCATTATTATTTAAAAAGAGAAAACAGAAGTTTGAAATAAATGGCTTCAACCAACCACTAACCATGAATGGAGAAAAAGTTTTTGTGTTATCATTCATATTCTCTGAAAAAAGGCCAAGAAACCAAAAAATCTGCCGGGTTAGTCAACTTTTTAGCACAACTGTATATTGAAGACCTTGGTGGAGAATTATTACCGGATTAGATTTATTATGACTGGCATGTCATGTGCATCTTCTCAAAATGTCCACCTAATGTATCAGATGGTCACACATTCACAGTAGCCCAATCCCTTCACCCAGTTGCTCTTGTACATGTACAGTAGAGAGTTTTCTGTTACTTTTCAGGTTAGACAGTAAGAATCAAAGCACTAGAAGTGTTGTCTTCTCACCAGCACTGGACACCATAACATGAATATAACAGCAATATGTGGACTCAAGGGACAACCCTTTTAATTCTTGATAGAGAGACCAAGGTTATTGTGTGTTATAATGGTATAATGAAATGTTCTACAACTTTGCCATATACTTTCTGTATTAATTCCACACAGTTTTCTAGATCTCTGCTTGCTGACATTCATTCTCCTCCATTCATCCATACTTCCAGTGGATAAAAATCAGTCCATGGTCATGTGATGAACACACAGGTGCACAGCTCGTTATAGTCACAGTACAGTAATCAGACATCTGCCTGGTAATGAGCTGTGCACCTGTGTGTACATCACATGACCATGGACAGTAAATCACATGATCATGGACAGAATTTTATCCACTGGGAGCAAGGAGAACAAATGACAGCAAGCAAAGATCTAGAAAACCGTGAGGTTATTGATACAGAAAGTATATTTGAGAATTGTATAACTTTTTAGTATACAAACAATAACATTGATCTCTTAATTTTGGCCTGAGAGTGGCCAACCCCTCTAAGCTACTGTTCATGTTTTTGATGGATTATGACAGATGGACAGATACTTTGTCTATGACCAATATTGAACTTGTATTCCTGTCTTCACTGTGCTGTTTTACAGTTAAAGTGGTGGCTGCCCAGTCATACTCTGCTTGGGGCAAAGGAAAAACAGTGATCGATAGGTTGTAAGAGGTACAGCTTCCCTAAATACACCACAAAATCTAACATGACTGCTGACAGCAGAGTTCATGGTTTGTGGCCAATCTTGCTGAATGCATGATGAGAGATGCAACTTCTACAGATAAAAAAAAAGTGCAAAAGTGCCAATCCGCATCCATCAGTCTGTTTATGATCTGTATAATCCACCTTAGCAAATCTCATTCTACATCACAGAGAACACATCTGTTCCAGCACAAAAATAGCTATTTAGATTCCTCTTTGTCTTTGTTTCTTTGTAATACTGCCAGCAAAGCCGAATTGATGACAGCTGACTACGACACTCTCGTTTTGTACCCCAAATGGTAAGCAAATGACCCTGAACTTTCTGTCCCAGATATCCTGGATTGTCACATCACCCTTTAATGCTGTCATAGCTGGATTACAGGATGAAATCATTTGGCTCAAAAAAAAGTATGACACCTATTTTCTTTATTGAAGCACTAACCTTGGCCATTTTTATGCAGTGTATATATTAAAGGGAGTCTGTCGTAAGGAAGCTGAATATAAAAAACCCCACAGTGCACAGTAGGGGACATTGGGGGGAATCTATTAAGACTGGTGTTCTGATTGCCACTCTTAATTAATTCCCTGGCCGGTACTAACTGCCCCTGAATTATTAAGAGGTGCCGGTCTCTTAAAGGGAACTGGTCAGTTGTTTCTTTCATTCTAAATTGGCCCCAGCATGTGTAACAGTAAGTTATGGTAAATTTGCATATTCTAATATAAAGTTTTAAAAGCTTATAACTTGACTTTTCAGCAACAGAAATATTAGTAAGAGGCAACACAGGAAAGGTCATTACCTGATGCTGTGCATGTCGTTGTTGGTTTAGGGTAGACAAAGCACCTGACAGGTTTCTGTTAGTAATTCAATTGAACTCCTGTGTGCCAGAATGGAAATCTATGCTAGTCAGGAATTGGCGTAGGTATCCTATATAACTCACACCAGAAAAAGTAACGTTGTTGGACCAAGGTGTTGCCACCCCTGCCTGCCTTGGTCTTAGCCCACTTTTGTAAAAAGTGGTGTGCAGGACGCAGAAAGAGGGAAGTGGTGTATTTTTGACGCAAAAAGGCCTATCTACCAAAGAAATGAGACAGCTATTGCCATCTAGTCCAGTTTGCTAGTGAACAGGGAATAGAAAATTTCCCCCATTATGATCAAGTGCAATGGGGGCATGCCAAAGCCTCAGATTTTTAGCCCTTGAAGGGCACTTGAGTCTCATTTGCAGATTTCTAAAAATGGCTTTTCCAAGAAAATGGTGTATCCATTGGATTATCTAAAGGTATGACTGTACTCAGAATAATGTCCCCTACAATGCACTTTGGCTGGTTTGAGATTCCTAGTGACAGACTCCTTTGAGCTTCCTAGTGACAGGTAGGAGTGACATCTAATTAAAAAATATGATTTATGGCTCTTTAACAAAAATGACGCATATATTTCATATGGTATTCCATACTCCATTCTGCAGAAGAAAAATCTGCATGGAATATGAAGCATGCAGTGTATTCTGAATTTTGAAAGTGAATAATAATAATAATGCATTTTATTTATATAGCACCATCATATTCCGCAGTACTTTACAAATCATAGGGTTAAAGTACAGATAGAATGAGACATTACAGAGTAATAAGTCAATTCACACAGTGGGATTGAGGGCCCTGCTGGCAAGAGTTTACAATCTAAGAGGTAAGGGGGGTGACACAAGAGGTAGCAGGGGCAGCATAAGAGGTAGCATTGCTTATACAGTGGTCCAGACGACGTTTTTTGTGATAAAAGTTATTTTAATTATACATATAAATAAAGCTGTATGAGCCAACACCAGCAGGTGTGCTTTTCTGTGCAGATGGTGCCCGGACATATAAGGTTACACTCTGATAAGGCATCATGTCCTGTGGGATAATGGGGGAACGTGAACGATGGAGGGTTAGTTTTAGGGATTCTCACTGCAGAAGGATTTAGATTAGGAATTTTGATAGGCCTGACTGAAGAGATGTGTATTTAGGATGCACTTGAAGCTGTAGAGTTTGGAGTTAATCTGATTATACGGGGTAAAGCATTCCAGAGAAGTGGTGCAACTCAGCCATCCATTTATATAGGGATCAATGTTAAAAAAAAAAAAAAAAAAATGTTTTTTTTCTGACTGACACAAAAGTATTGTATACTATGTTTTTGTGTCCTTCCAAAAATTTTTCATTATTATGATCAGGGCAGTGTAGTTGGCAGACCAAAACCACCAACTCTTACTCTTCAATTTCTTCACGGTACAACTCCAACTCTTTCATAAGTGTCAGCCATGGTCAGACAAACTCATCTAATTAAGCTATTGATTAAATTCCTATGAAGGTAAATAAGTAACAAATGCATCTAATTGTATAACATCAATAATTGTATAACATTTAAAATAATTAATCATTTTATGTTAAAGCCTTTAAACTTTTTTTTTCCAACTATGACTCCAACTTTTCCTAAAAATAACTCTGGCTCCATAGCCCTGATTAATATAATGAAAGTGAAAGTCATATTCAGTAGGCTTCTAAACCTCTGATAATTCTAAATGCAAGTAGCACTAAAACTTTTCAGGGAAAACCCTTATAAATGTAACATTACACAGAATTGTCAATGTTTTTAGGTAAAGGTAAAAAAAAATTTAGAAAATTGTGTTGAAGAACCAAAGTTCACTTTAAAGACAGTCTACCTCCTCCCCAAAGCATATTCAACTGTCACCAGTGTTACAGAGCACATTAAAGTGATAAACAACATACCTTTCTTATGTCTGGAGGAAAACATTTTTGAAGTCTTATGCAAATGAGCCAATTGATGCTTTGGGGTGTGGGATTTCAGCATCTTGGAGCACTGCTCTTGCTTCTCAGGCCCTGTAATCTCTTACCGATGCTACTTCATGCAATGAGATTTGATCCTCCCACTACTATATCATCCATCCTTTTTCAGCAGCAACAGCAGTGCTCCCAAGGCAGAAGTCCCACCCCCAGTGCACCAACTACCTAATGTGCTTAAGACTTCAAAGTTGTGTTTCCCCAAATCTACAAAAGTGACATAACAGATATACTGTGTATCTCTGTAGTGTTCTCTGTAATGCGGGGGTATTAGTTGAGTAGTATTAGTTACAATAAACCTAACCACTCACGCCTTACCACTATGACTGGCATGTTCTTTGATGTTACAAAGAGCAAGATGCCAGAAAATTCAGTGTGTGTGTTGTTTTAGAGGCTGGATTTGTGCCATGTTGGGTTATATTTAGAACATTGTGTTATCTGATGGAGAGTGGCCTTATACATTTCTTCTGAATGTTTTCAGCAAATACAGTTATGACATTGAGGCTGCTCTGTAAAATGATCTTACTAAAAATGTAAATAGAAAAATATAAACAACTATTATAGTAAGGGCACACGATCGAGTGGGGGCAGACTTTATCACGGATTGCAGTTTGATTCCAATGTGGAGCTGAGTTTGCTGCGGTATGCTGTCTTGGAGTGATATCCAAGTGCATCCCGTGATGCTCTAAAATCATCTGTGTCATCGGAAAGGAATGGATCGGAAGCCCCCATAGAGGTGAGTGCATCACGAAATGTACTCAGATGTTTCTCTAAGTGTCATCCTAGTGCATTCCGCAGCAAACTCTGCCCTACATTGCAAGCACACTCAGTCATGTGCATGGGGCCTAAATGGCGTGTCTAATTTTCAGAAACTGAAATAATTGTACGGTCTGCTTAATACAGTCCCTCTATGATGTCTATATGGAAAAAAGACTCTTAGCCTATACATTTAAAGGGAAACTGTCACATGAAAAATGTCCAATATGTATAGGTTTGTTGAAAATATTCTTTATAACTTTTCATATATTCATTGAAGCCTCTGGAGGAGGTGGTTCTATCAGTGACTGACAGCCCGCCCTTATGATTGTGCCGACAGAGATAGCTGTCAATAGGACTGTCTCCTTGACTCAACATACAAAGAGCAGAGCTATAAATGAATAAATGACAGGTCATAATAAATCTTTGCCCATAAAATTTATCTTAATTTGCTAACTTGTTCTGCTGTATAATATTCTGCCTATAAATTGTAGGGTATTTCCCATGTGACAATGTCCCTTGAAAAATTCTTCACTGTTACAGTTTCTACTATATATCTTCTTCAGTTCTGACTTTGGTGACTTTCATCCAGAGTACAGTTAGAAAGTAATGTGACATCTACAATTAGATTCTAGAGCAGGGGTCAGCAGCCTTTTTTGGATGGTGTGCCGATTTTGAAAAAAAAAATCTAAGATGACATAGTCAATGTGCCATGTAATAATTGAAAGGATGTTGACCCCTGCATGAAAGTCATATATCACAAACTATAACAGCAACTGATTTGGTAGTCGATTAAACTTACATTTCAGAGGGATCCCTGACTTTTTTTTTTTCCACAAAGATGATCCTTATCTGGTGGATAAGACTGGGCTAAACATGGAGCTAAGAGTAGTCTGTAGTAAGCCTGGTTTGTGGGGGGCAGAGGATGGCCCTCACACAGTCCAGTCTTTTTATTGAAGAAGTCCAAACCAATCTTTCCAGCCTTGTTGAAATGAACAAAGGCAATTTTAGTTGCCATATTATATTTTGCACATGCAGTTGCTGTCCTCTGACTAGGCTACCCCATGGCCCAGACACTAGTACATCATGCAAGATGCTCTCCACCCCAATGCATCCTCTACTTCAACAGAAAGATTGCAACCTGGAGCAGCACTGCCATGTGTTAAGACAGCAGAGAGCAATGTGCCACATAGATAAGCCCAGGGTGCTGCACCCGGCACTAGTGCCAGGGGTTGCTGACCCCTGTTCTAGAGTATTCTGCTGTGTTATATTTATTTTCCCACCCTACACGTGTGATATTTTTCACGTGTTCACATGTTACTGTATATCACTGGGAATGACCATGGGTTCTATATACCAAAATCTGTACTGTATGTCACTTTGCCAAAATTTTACTGTATTATTCCCTTTTGTTTTGTTTACATTATAGAACATAGGTGATGGATTACATGACTAGTACCAAAAATGTAGGCAGATCCACTGACTGAGAACAGTAGCAGTAGTGTAAACAAAGACTGTGCAATAATATTGTGGCAAACGTTTTAATTGTGACACTCTATGAAAGTCACGCTTCATAAACTTACCTTAAAATGCAAATACAGTCATATGAAAAAGTTTGGGCACCCCTATTAATCTTAATCATTTTTAGTTCTAAATATTTGGGTGTTTGCAACAGCCATTTCAATTTGATATATCTAATAACTGATGGACACAGTAATATTTCAGGATTGAAATGAGGTTTATTGTACTAACAGAAAATGTGCAATATGCATTAAACCAAAATTTGACCGGTGCAAAAGTATGGGCACCTCAACAGAAAAGTGACATTAATATTTAGTATATCCTCCTTTTGCAAAAATAACAGCCTCTAGTCGCTTCCTGTAGCTTTTAATCAGTTCCTGGATCCTGGATGAAGGTATTTTTGACCATTCCTCTTTACAAAACAATTCCAGTTCAGTTAAGTTTGATGGTCGCCGAGCATGGAAAGCCCGCTTCAAATTATCCCACAGATGTTCAATGATATTCAGGTCTGGGGACTGGGATGGCCATTCCAGAACATTGTAATTGTTCCTCTGCATGAATGCCTGAGTAGATTTGGAGCAGTGTTTTGGATCATTGTCTTGCTGAAATATACATCCCCGGCGTAACTTCAAATTCGTCACTGATTCTTGTACATTATTCTCAAGAATCTGCTGATACTGAGTTGAATCCATGCGACCCTCAACTTTAACAAGATTCCCGGTGCCGACATTGGCCACACAGCCCCAAAGCATGATGGAACCTCCACCAAATTTTACAGTGGGTAGCAAGTGTTTTTCTTGGAATGCTGTGTTTTTTGGACGCCATGCATAACGCCTTTTTGTATGACCAAACAACTCAATCTTTGTTTCATCAGTCCACAGGACCTTCTTCCAAAATGAAGCTGGCTTGTCCAAATGTGCTTTTGCATACCTCAGGCGACTCTGTTTATTGGCGTGCTTTCAGAAATGGCTTCTTTCGCATCACTCTCCCATACAGCTTCTCCTTGTGCAAAGTGTGCTGTATTGTTGACCGATGCACAGTGACACCATCTGCAGCAAGATGATGCTGCAGCTCTTTGGAGGTGGTCTGTGGATTGTCCTTGACTGTTCTCACCATTCTTCTTCTCTGCCTTTCTGATATTTTTCTTGGCCTGCCACTTCTAGGCTTAACAAGAACTGTCCCTGTGGTCTTCCATTTCCTTACTATGTTCCTCACAGTGGAAACTGACAGGTTAAATCTCTGAGACAACTTTTTGTATCCTTCCCCTGAACAACTCTGTTGAACAATCTTTGTTTTCAGATCATTTGAGAGTTGTTTTGAGGAGCCCATGATGCCACTCTTCAGAGGAGATTCAAATAGGAGAACAACTTGCAATTGGCCACCTTAAATACCTTTTCTCATGATTGGATACACCTGGCTATGAAGTTCAAAGCTCAGTGAGGTTACAAAACCAATTTTGTGCTTCAGTAAGTCAGTAAAAAGTAATTAGGAGTATTCAAATCAATAAAATGATAAGGGTACCCAAATTTTTGCACTGGTCAAATTTTGGTTTAATGCATATTGCACATTTTCTGTTAGTACAATAAACCTCATTTCAATCCTGAAATATTACTGTGTCCATCAGTTATTAGATATATCAAATTGAAATGGCTGTTGCAAACACCCAAATATTTAGAACTAAAAATGATTAAGATTAATAGGGGTGCCCAAACTTTTTCATATGACTGTAAATGCAATACGTTTTATGCACTAGTTTTATGGCCTACTCACCATGGAAAATAAACAATGTTGAAAATATTTTAGGGCTCTAGCAATTTTGTAGCTGCATATGTTCACACGGCGAAATTTTTCTAGCTGAAAAATTCAGGTTCAGGAATTTTTTTTCTAGCTAAAAAAAATCAGCTAGAGAAAAAATTCTGAGTCTGACTCCTATTGATACCAATAGAATTTGGAGCTGAATAAGAGTCTGTTTCATATTTTGACAGCTTCCTGTTAGCTCCACCCCCTCCAGGGGCTAAGGGAGCGGGACTAGCAGGAGAGCAACCTATGTGATCAGATGAGCAGACAAGATGTCATCTTGTCATAGGAAAATTGTAAAATTGACTCCTATGGGTGAAATAGGTCTATCTTAACCATAGCAATTTTTGCAATTATTTTTTGTCAGCAGACAACCCCTATAAGAGCTCAAGTAATTCTGTACAGACAGCATTACTCACTAAAATTACTACTGTTTTATTAGATGTAATTGATCTTGGCTCATGTAAAATGGCATTTTTCATTAACATAAAATAGCCTTGTGTCACCTTGTAGTAAAAGAATAGAAAGCAGTACTTTAATCATATGGTTGTCATATTATACTTAGAAAAGACAGTGTAGGAAAGCAGCAGATATGAAGTTCACAAAAGAGAGTGTGACAACATATCTTAAGACCTGACTTTGAGAACTAAAAGTTGTATACTGATGCTCACTAATAGTCTTGGGGAACTATACCCACTTCTGTTTTAAGGTTAGTATAAACCTCTTGCGGATCAAACATACAGTAAATGTAAAGTTGTATAAAGGATACAGCATCTGCTAATAGGAGGCTGTAATCTGAGCTGAATAAGTGCCAGTAAACCCTTCTGAGTCATGAGATCTATTATTCTTGGGCAATGTTTCCATTAACAGAAAAGATAATGTTTGCTTTTAGCTGCAGTAATAACTTACACAAAGACAGAAGGGACTTTTTGGGTATTTTTGTGAAGATTAACATGCATATCTGAGCATGTGGAGGACTTGGTAGTAAGGCTCAGAACCCTAGAGGGACTAAAAATAAGGCTAGGTTCACCATCAGGTGCTTTGGTCAGGATGCTGAAAAAAAGAAGCATTCTGCTTGATCTTACTGTAAATTCTGTGACTGATTTGGAGAGCAATGGGCAGAAGGCTGCCTTAAATTCCACTACAAATTATGCCATGTGAACATAGCCTAAAAGATAAAAAAAAGAAAAAAAAAAAAAAAAGTATTTATATTGACACATGTTCATTATTTTTACATAAATGCTGCTCCAAAACTCATAAAAAATATGCTTTATATTTGTATATGCACATTCTACGTAAGTGTATGTATATGTTACATATGTACACATGTTACACTAGCATACATTATCAAGCATGCATATTCAAAACATACACACAAAGGGAAAGAAAGAAATAATACATATTACACTCACATACATGATCAATCATGTATATTTTACACATACACACTACTTTAAGTGTCTGACTCATAATTTTATTATTTAATAGTCCTGCAAAGGGGCCTCCATTTTCAGCATTGCAGCTTCATTTGTTTGTATACAGGTCCTGGGCTGTTTGTGCCAGTAGACTGCTGCAGCCAATCACAGACCTGGGGAGAGGTAAGTACTGGTTTGTTATGTTTAAGGGCTCCTCACCAGCAGTATTAAAGGATTGTCCGGGGAGTTAATTTCACATTCCTTCCACTGGCGGTTTCTTCATGGTGAACCCGGGGGTTCTAAGTCTGGATCAAATGATTGGAAGCCTCCAACCCTTCCCTCCTCTCCTGATATCACAGATATTGTAGAGGCTGGCTGACTAAAGTAAAACCCGCTCCCACAGCACAGGTAATTATCTGTACAGACAGGAAACGTGGGAGGGGTCAGAGCAACCCGGACGACGGGCTGATTGCTATCAACCAGATTGGAACCTCTGGGTACAGCATGAAGATACTGCCGGAAGAAGGTAAATTTAACTCCCTGGTCAACCCCTTTAAATAATAAAAATATGAGTTGGACAACCCCTTTAACTGCAGATCAAGTAGATGGATGGTCAGCCAGGGACTGCAGTTTACACACCCATTTGTCCATCCTCACAGTTGAATCACATTACAAATGGACTGTAAAAGGAGTTTGAAGAGGAGCGCAGGGTGAGGGAGAGTTTATAACTGAAGCAGCAGCTCATCTACCTGCAGATCAGTGGAAGAGAACTCAGCAGCTCTTATCTGCAGCACCGCTCCCTTGGAGGTGCTGCAGCCTGCCACCTGAGGCAACTAGCTCACCTTGCCTCATGGTTGGTGCAATCCTAATGATGTATTGTAGAGAAACAGAGAGACTACCTTTGCAATATGTACTATACAGAAACATCATATGGCATTAAACAGCCTCTACAGATCTGTTGTAAGGCTTTGGATTGTGATGTCATTGTCATCTACGTGTCCCTTTTCTCCTATAAAAATATACTGTTCTCTACATGTGAATTATTTCCTTTTGCTGTAAATTTAATAAATCTCATTCAGTATGTACATTTTTATACACACATTAGCCACTAAAATGCATATTTATCTATAGTTGTATGGGAAAAGATTTGGTATAACTTCATCATTTATAATCATTTATTAATTTATACAGTATATCGAAAAAAGAATTGTGCCACAGCTCTTTATCATTGAATTGAGCTGTTTCATTCAGTTCCATTGCCACAGGTATATAAAATCCAGCACCTAGCCATACAGTCGCCTTCACAAACAAAGTAGGTCATTCTAAAGAGTTTATTGAATTCCACCATTGTAACAGGTGTTTTAGTGAAATTTCTTCCCTCCTAGATATTCCAGGATCTACTGTGAGTGGTATTATTGAAAAGTGGAAGCAGCTCAGACATGAAGGCAGACCATATAAAGATAAAGAACATGGTCGCCAAATGCTGAGGTGCATAGTGCATAAAAGTCGCAAGATCTAAACCTCCTGCATCAGCACAAAAACTGTTCTGGGAGCTTCATGACATGGGTTTCATGGCCAGGCAGCTGCATGCAAGCCTTATAGCACCAAGTACAATGCAAAGTGTGAGAATGGAGTAAAGCATGCCATCATTGTACTCTGATGCAGTGGAAATGTGTTCTGTGAAGTGACAAATCACAATTCTCTATCTGGCCATCTGATGGAAAAGTCAGGGTTTGGCGAATGCCAGGAGAACATTACCTGCCTGACTACATTATGCCAATTATAACGTTTCGTGGAGGAAGGATAATTCCATGAGGTTGTTTTTCAGGGATTGGCCTAGGCCTCTTAGTTCCCCCTGGAGTGAAATCTTAGGGTGGAGCCCCACGTGGCATAAATGCCACAGTTTGGGCGCGACGGAAACACAGAAAAAAAAACGCAACATTTTAAAGTCACTACAAAGTGAATTTTATTCTAGCGATTCCCATCCACACATTGTGGAAAATTACCAGCATATCAATTCTGCCTACGGAAACGCTGGCGGTTTCCCTATAGGTATAATGGAAGCAGAAAGTCCGCAGAGGACTTTCTGTGAAAAGCACTGCAGGAAAAATCACGATGTGTTGCCGCTGCGGATTTTTCCCGCAGCAATTTTTTTGCTGCAACCCACTATGTGGGGCCTTAGCCTTAATCCTTCAGCATATCAAACTGCACAATTTTGGACAATTGCGTGCTTACAGTTTTGTGGGCGCAGTTTAGGGAATTTGCTTTACTCATACAGAGACCTGACCTCAACCCCATGGAACACTTTTGAGATGAGATAGAATGGAGATGATAAACCAGGCCTTTTAGTTCAACATCTGACCTCTCAGATTCTCTTATGCATAAATAGGTAAAAAATACCCACTGACACACTCCACATTCTCGTAGAAAGCCTTCCCAGAAGAATGGATGCTGTTTAAAGGGGAATTAACTTTTTATGGGCTATTTTTATCAGCTGACAGAAGCGGTCCCAAACTGCACAATCAGATATTTATGGCCTATCCTAAGGATAGGCCATAAAAACATAAATCCTAGACAACACCTTTGAGCTGCAAAGGGTGGACCAGCTCCATGCTAATGCCTATGGATTTGAAATGAGATGTAAGAAAAGCTCCTGTAGGTGTAATGTGTAGGTGCCCCACTACTTTTGTCCATATAATGTATCTTTGCTCATTCTTTCATTAGAAGCATTTATCTTGTCTTTGAGGTGGCCCTATCAGTGGCAGAGAGCCCTTCATGTGTGAATGTGCATACGGATTTAGCTGTCAGTTATTGTGTAGAACCTCCCCCATGACAAAATAAATGTTTCTAGCAAAGATCTGAATGAATAAATTACAGGTTATATTGAACCCCATATTCCTTCTCTATAACATGATGTCAGTAGATTGTACTGCATTTTCATGTGATAGGTTCTCTTTAACCCCTTCAGGATCAGAACAGTTTTTGCATTTGTTTTTTCCTCTCCGCATTCCAAGAGCCATAGATTTTTTTTTTTCTCTTCACAGAGCTGAAAAAATTATTTTTTAATGTCATAATGGAATCATTTTATTATTCCATACAAAGTACTGGGAAGCTGGAAAAAATTTTATAATGGGGTGGAATTAAAAAAAAATAGCAATTACAACTTTTTCTTAAGGTTTCATTTTTACAGCACTCACCATGTGTTAAAATGACACATTACCTATATTCTGCAGATTAGCATGATCAATCTCGACAATAGCAAATTTATATAGTGTTTAGGACTTTGAAAAACAGAAACATTTATTTCAGTCAGTATTTTGTGACGCCCATAACTTTTTCATATTTCCATGCAATTTTAGGCTGGGGCCCCACACAAAGACTGCATCGTTTTAAAGTCACTGTGAATCCCATCCACACATTGCAGAAAAGGATGTGCAGCTGAAATGCTGCGATTTCCAAAACCATTGCGGGTTTGGAAAGCGCAGCACATCAATTATACCTACGGAAATGCTGGTGGTTTCCCTATAGGTATAAATGAAGCAGAAAGTCCGCAGAGGACTTTCTATGAAAAGCGCTGTGGGAAAAAACACAATGTGTTGCCGCCACTTTCTTTGCCGCATCACATTTTTGGCTGCAGCCCACTACATGGGGCCTTAGCCTTACTCAATTTTTATAGGAGATGAAGTGGTGAAAAAAAGGGGAATCAGCCATTTTGATTTTAAGTCTTTCATTGTATGCGAGAAATATTTTTAGAGTTTGGACATTTGCGGGCACAAGAATACTTAATGTGTTTAGTTTTGTTTTGTTGTTATATCTAATCTAGGGAATGTGATTTGAAATTCAAGATATGTTTTTTTGTTTTGTTTTTTAAATAAATGTATCTTTTATATTTAGACTCCTATGGATCTTGAATCCTAGGGGGGAATGATCTGACGACTCATACAGTATGCTGCAATACTTCACTACAATTATTATATATGTAATAAATTATTTTTTTATTGGTTTACATTATAATTTTTTGTGAGACAGGAAGATTTTTAGGTTTGTACATAATTTGATGAATGGTACTATCTTATAAAAACAAGAGGGGGAAATTTATCATGACTTATATAGTATAATAATAATAATAATAATAATAATAATCCTTTAATAGTCCCACCATGGGGAAATTCAGTGTGTTACAGCAGCAAAGATAAGCAATACAAATACAACATATACAAGAATGTTCCAAGGTAGAGGCATTTCATTAATAGTAGACAGACAGATAAGAAGTAGCAGGGGTGGGTGTGGGAATATCACAGACAGAAAGATATTTCAGTTCTCTGTGTGGAATGATCTTCGCTTATGTCGGTGTTGGTTGTACAGCCTGACTGCAGTGGGGAGGAAAGACTTCCGATAGTGCTCCATCTCACACTTAGGGTGGAGCGGTCGGTCACTGACAGTACTGCCCAGCGCTATCACAGTCTCATGCATGGGATGGGACTTATTCTCCCGCATGGAGCTCACCACGGACAGTATCCTTCTGTCACCCACCACCTGCACTGGGTCCAGTGGGCTCCCCAGGACAGAGCTGGCCCTTCTAATCAGCTTGTCAAGTTTATTCTATCCCTGGTTGATATACTGCTCCCCCAGCAGGCCACTCCGAAGAAGATGGCTGATGCCACTACCGAGTTGAAAAAAGTCCTAAGAAGTGCCCCCTGGACTCCAAAGGCTCTCAGCCTCCTAAGCAGGTAAAGCCTGCTGTGGCCCTTCCTGTACAGGACCTCCATATGATCTGCTAAGTCCAGCTTATTATTAAGGAGCACACCCAGGTACTTATAGGTGTTGACAATCTCGATGCCCATCCCCTGGATATCCACTGGTTTAGGACGGCATCTGCATTTATGGAAGTCCACCACCATCTCTTCGGTGCAAGAACTGTACCCTGAGGTGCCCCAGTATTACAGATTATGGTATCTGACACACAGTCCCGGGCTCTCACATACTGAGGTCGGTTTGTGAGGTAGTCTTGGATCCAATTAGAGAGGTGGTGGTCCACTCCAGCAAGGGCCAGCTTTTCTCTCAGTAGCCCTGGCTTTATGGTGTTAAAAGCACTGGAGAAATCAAAGAACATTATTCTCACCTTATTCCCTGGTTTCTCCAGGTGAGAAAGAGCCCTGTGCAGAAGGTGGATGATGGCATCATCCACCCCTATGCCTGGCCTATAAGCAAACTGGAGAGGGTCCATAGCCGGGCTCACTAGAGGGTGGAGATGTGTGAGAACCAATCTCTCTAAGATCTTCATCAAGTGGGATATCAATGCTACAGGTCTGTAGCCGTTGAGGTCCATATGGTGAGGTCTCTTTGGAACCGGTACCAGACAAGAAGATTTTCATAATTCAGGGCCTATTTCCAGCTTCAGGCTCATATTAAACATATATGTAATAATACCACACAGCTGCTCCCCACAACTCTTAATTAGCCTTGAACTAATGTCATCTGGCTCTCGGCTTTCCCTGCCTTGATCTTTTTCAGCTCTAGTAGTATTATTATATTATAGTATGACATATAGTTTTCTGACATACAAGGACTTTTTTTTTTTTTTTTTTTGCAAGTCATGATTTTTTTATGCCACCCTCACAAATTTGTTGAAAGGGAGCATTGGGTGAGCAGGGCCCTGTCCGATTTCTGATCCGAATTCTGTTTGATTTCTGATAGTCATGGCAGTCAGCTGTTCTAGTCATTTATATACTGTGCTCACCAACAGTTGTAAAAGGGATGTATAAGGTTTATAAGGATGTATAAGGCTAAGGCCCCATGTAGCAAGCCACAGACGAAGAATGTTGCATTTTACAGTACATGCAAAGTGGAAGGGATTCTGGCTTATCCCATCCACACATGGCAAGAAAAATAAAGATGGTTCCCCAGTGTGTGACACCAACTGTTAGGCTGAGGGCCTACGTGACAAATACTGTGATGTCTTACAATCCCTGCAAAGTGGATGGGATTCTAGCAAATCCCATCCACAAGTTGCAGAAAAATACGTGCAGCGTAAATGCTGAAATTTGAAAAACCATTGCATTTTTGAAAATCGTAGCATGTCAGTTATATCTACGAAAGCGCTGGCGGTTTCCGTATAGGTGTAATAGAAGCATAAACTCTGCAGAGGAAAACTCTGCAGACTTTGTGTGAATACGCTGCAGAAAAAAAAACCTGATTCGTTTCCACTGCGGTCTTTTCCGCAGCGTTTTTTACTGCAGCTCACTACGTGGGGCCTTAGCCTAAAGGCTACTATTGTCCTCTTGCTACACTACTCTGACCACTCATGCAGTTTCCCTGATATTGCAGCATGTATGACTCAGACGTCCTGTAATGATCTTGATAGAAGGTAAGAAAACTACTGTGAGGCAGGTGAAATTATTGCAAGCAAAGATTCTGTGCTTACAATTCTCATTAACAATGTAAGGTATCTCTCCTGTTATCCTAGTATTTGCACTGTATAACCTTACTGAGGTTTGGGTTGTTGTAAGCAACATTTAAAAATTGTATGGAATAAAATACATTATTTGGTTATCTATCAGTGACTGGTCATTGTTAATCCTTTCTATCTCTGTTTCTGTAGCTGTTTGCCAACCAGCATGTAAACATGGGGAGTGTATAGGCCCAAATAAGTGCAAATGTCACCCTGGATATACTGGAAAAACCTGCAATCAAGGTATGTGTTCTCTTTTAATATTCCTTAGATAAAAATTCTTGGTAACGTTACTTGTATTATTGTTATTGTAGACTGATATGCTGATAATGATAGTCATATAGATCATACCATGTAATTTCTTGTCAGAATCATGGACAGTGGTGGCAGCCTTTTCTGCAGAATGTATTGCAATAACTATTAAAACACCGTAAACACACTGTTATTGTTGTCAGCGGAATAACTATTAATCTTTGGCTACTGCCTTTAATTTCCGAATACCAAAAAGCATCTTTGTGTCTTCTGTAGGCCATACAAATTAGATGTATATTGACTACACTCGTGTTTTATGGATTTAGGCTATCTAATGTGTTTGAGGGCCTCAAAGTTTTCCATCAATAGCAGTTGTCAGGGGAGATGAAGATAGGGCAATTGAAATTGAACTCTCCTCATCCTTTTCCTTCTAACAGTTTAGGAAACATGTTCTGCTCTGCCAAGCCAAGTGTACGTAGAAAAGGGGAGTCAGCTGAATGAGTAGGGTCAACATGTTATTTATACCACACAGACAATGCTGTAAAAACAAAAGCCTAAAAACTTTGGCATTTTTCCCATTTCTTTCATTAAAAAAGTTAAAGAGGCCATAAGAAACTCTGCCACCCCTACAAGTAGCTGATTGGCTAGGGTTTCCTAGAATTAGTACATTATATATACCTCTAAATGGTGCCATTATAAAATACCACTTGTCCTGCAGAAAACAAGCCTTTTGATGTCAACGGTAAGGATTAAAAAGTTACTGCTTTTTGGACACAGTAATGAAAAAACGCACTATATCCTCAAAGCGCAAAATAGCTTCTTTTCTGCAACCACTACAAACTAGTACATAGTGGAATATAATTTAGTCAATTTACACCTCATGCAACAATTGCTGTAAAGTTCCTGTTTACACAGATGTTTTTAACCTAGTCATAACCCATTTACCCAAGCGGTTTCTAAATACCATTTTGTGCCTTTCATTTCTTTGACAAAACAAACAGTTTTTTCCAGTTTTGGTAGCAAAACATGCTGTATTTAGGTGCCACTTTTACATGAAACCATGACCGGTTGTTTCAGGGGCATTACTTAAGACTCATGGCCCTGGCGCAAAATTTATGCTTGGTCCCTTCTATACAAGCAGTGGTGAACCTAGCCTCTTTGCTGCCTGAGGCGGACTATAGAAAGACGCCCCCCCCCCCAAAAAAAAAAAAAAAAAAAATTGAGTTTCCATGCTACTAGTTTAACATGCTGTTATCGTCACACAATATACACAATACACAAAGTTATAAAACAGTTTTTAAGAATTCTTCTTCCTGAATTACTTCAGTATCAGATCAACAACACGGTATTAACAATGACAATAACTTCACACATCTTCTGCTTGGTGGATGGACGAGCCCACGTGGCCCCCATTCTCTATAATAGGAGCGCCGCAGATAGCTGAGTACTGTACTTTAGGTATCTTCGGCACTCCCATTGAAGTGAATGAGAGCCACGCGGGTTCGTCCATCCACCAAGTGACAAAACTATATATATGGCTGCGGTCAGGCTGAATTCCCACCCAGTGGGGGGAAAAAAACAATTCTCAGGTACAGTGGGGGTCTCAGCAGACAGAACCCCATCAATCAGGTATTTATCCTCTATTATTTAGGTGTATACAGGGCAGTAACATTTTGTGACTTACAGGTGACTAATTCTTCACATTTCCCTTCTCTTCCCTTTGGACCGCCATGACCACTTCTTCCAGCTGTGACTTGTCTCTGTAAAGTTTACAACACAGACATCTTTGGCTCCTCACTTTTCCAGGCATCCAACCCACATTGTCCTCACCTACACAAAGCCCCCATCCTGCTGCTACCCCAATTATAAAATATATGATGTAACCCCCCATAATGAAAAATACTCCCAAGTGCATCTTTATATTAATAATGTCCATGTGTATTCTGTATAAATAGTGCCCCTTATTAATAATGCTCAAAAACCCAGGACCCCCACTGATCAGCTGTTTGAATGGTACCTGTGTAAGTGCCATGACCGATTCTCTGTTTACATAGTGTAATTAATCTCATAGCGGCCATATAAGGTAACTACAGCCTCGTCCTATACATGTCTACAGTATGTGACAAGGCTGTAATTACATCACACGGTCACTATAAACAGACAGCGTATGATATAAACAGGTGCCATAGCCCCTGTTTATAGTGCCCCATTTACACACACTATAATGTTCCACAGCAGCCCCTGAACACTGTATTATGCCTCACAGCGGCCACTGCACACGGTATTATGTTCCATAGTGGCCCCTGTACACTGTATTATGCCTCACAGCGATCCCTGCACACGTTATTATGCTTCATAGTGGCCCCTGCACTCGGTATTATGTTCTACAGCAATCCCTGCACACAGTTTTATGCTCCTTAGTGGCCCCTCCACACGGTATTATGCCCCTTATTGGCCCCTGCACACGGAATTATGCTCTACATTGGCCCCTGCACACGGTATTATGCTCCAGAGTGCCCCTGCACACGGTATTATGCTCCATAGTGGCCCCTGTACTGGTATTATGCTCCATAGTGGCCACTGCACTTGTTTTATGCTCCATAGTTGCCCCTGCACAGGGTATTATGCTCCATAGTGGCACCTGCATAGGGTATTATGCTCCACAGTGGCCCCTGCACACGGTATTATGCTCCACAGTGGCCCCTGCACACGGTATTATACCCCATAGTGGCCCACCCATGAACTATCATTATACTCTGGGGTCTTTTCAGACCCCAGAGTATAATGATTAGAGACCCAGGGGAGGTGACAAACATAAAAATCAGTGTTACTTACCTATCCAGGACACCGGTGCACTCCTTGCAGCTTTCGGCCCTGTTTAATTGCACACGTCACGTGATCAAAGCGGCGACGCGACCTGATGACGTCACCAAAGGCCTCAAGCCTGCTCGGTGTAACACCGGATCGCAGGAGAGGTAAGTAGGATATGATTTTATGTTCCCTCACCTCCCCTGGGTCTCCGATTATTATACTTCGGGGTCTGAAAAGACCCCGGAGTATAATAATAGTAGTATTTGAGGCCCACGGCTGTTCACAGCGGCATCCACTTCCCTTTCTGCGTCCCAAGGGGAAGTGGAGGCGGCCACGAGCAGACGCGAGGTAGGTAAATAAATAGGCCGTTACCTGCTGGGGATACTCCAGCAGGTTACGGCCTATTTATATATAAAAAAAAAGTTATCCGCACCTATCTGCAATGCCTTGATGGAACCGCTGCCGCCTCCTCTTCTTGTCCGGGACGTCTGTGTCTCTGCATTGGCGGAGCGATGACGTCATTGTATCACCGCCTGCACTGAGATGCGACGTCTCGTAAACCAGCCCAGTGATGGGCTGTCCTGGGCTGGTTTACATTGAATAGTAAAAATGCCGCCCCCAAGACAGTGATGGACAGTGCCGCCTCACTTTGCCTCATTAGCAGTGCGCCCTTGTATACAAGTTCACTTCATACCTCTCCAGCCATGGCCCAGCCATATTTCAGCAGCATCACTGGTTCTCTTGAATAACCTATCGATGCATCACTAGCGACCAGGTTCATTGCTAGGGTCTGATAAGATTAGAGGCAGAAGCCCCAAGACATATATTGGAAGCTGTCAGTCATTTAAAGGAAATCAGAAAGGAGATTAAAGGAGAACAGTCATCCTTAGTTTGTGGCTTGGGGCCTATTTGCAGCTGTGACCCCAGTAGCTACACCACTGGTTTCTTTTATTCTTAAAGCGGATTGTGGATATGGATCAGTACACACTTTCCCTCCTATACAGTATGTGTAAAAGAGAACTTCTGTGTCATATTCTATTGGTATTCTTATGTACTTCACAATGCACACAGAAGAATTGTTGACCATGTTTTCCTCCTTCATATGAAGATGAACGCCTATTGACCATCCAGCCTGACTGGTACCATGAATTGCCTGTTTTCTTTCCTGTGGATTATCCAACTACAGAATTCCCTCCCGGGGGTGAGAATGTCTATTGTCTACTACGCCAGTGCACTCCTTGTTAGAGCATGGCTGTAGAAGAAAGAGCAGACTCTTTGGCAGAAGGCTGTCTATTGCGATGTTGGACTTATGGCTTTGCCTTGAAGATCAGGCTTCCAAAGGCATGCAGATCATATAGATCATATAATGCAAGAACTTTCCTTCTCTGAGAATGATACCTGTTCTGTACATCTATTGTATCTATTTCTAGAATGCTGTCTGTTTTTCACATTCACACTAACAGTGAACTAGTTTCTTCTACATATCACAAGGCATTATGGGAAAGGAGCTGGGGAGCTCATGCGCCCTCTGTTGGATGTAACAGATCCTCAATTTGCTTTTGACTCACCGAGCCTTGAGACAGCAAAAGGGATTTTAGCCAAGCCAATTTCACTTATCTGCATACAGCGCTGTTTCCGGATTGTTGTCCTTCATCAGTACAGAGCAAAGTGAATTGGCTGGCTAAGTTTCTTCTAGGCATTTGATAAGTTGCTTTATTATTAAAGAGGTCACCAAGGTTTAAAACTTATGGCCATTTCATTCACATCAATGTGTATATGCTGCAGTACTTGGAAAAGTAGTCTGTATGATATTCTGAGTACTGACAGCATCAGCACTCAATGTGAACAATAGAGAGGCACCTTTAAACAGCTGATCGACAGGGTTGCTCTTTGAATTGGACCCTTACAATCCAAAAGCCATGGCCTGTCTTAAGGATATGCCAGTACATAATAAAAAAAAAAAATGATAACCCCTATATTGTATTATAAATCAGATATACAGTATACAATATGCACACAGCAAGGCTGTGTGCACAAGTTGTGTACAGCAGCATTCTATCACTACAGTTGTGGTAAAAAGTTTATATACCTCGGCAGATTTTTTTTTTTGTTTTTTGGACTTTTTTCAGAGAATATGAATGATAACACAAAAACTTTTCTCCACTCATGGTTAGTGGTTGGTTGAAGCCATTTATTGTCAAACTTCTTAGTTTTCTCTTTTTAAATCATAATGACAACCAAAAACACATCAAAATGACCCTGTTCAAAAGTTCACCTACCCCAGTTCTTAATACCGTGTTTGCCCCCTTTAACATCAATGACAGCTTGAAGTCTTTTGTGGTAGTTGTGGATGAGGCTCTTTATTTTCCCAGATGGTAAAACTGCCCATTCTTCTTGGCAAAAAGTCTCCAGTTCCTGTAATTTCCTGGGCTGTCTTGCATGTACTGCGCGCTTGAGATCTCCCCAGAGTGGCTCAATGATATTGAGGTCAGGAGACTGAAATGGCCACTCCAGAACCTTCACTTTCTTCTGCTGTAGCCAATGACAGGTCGACTTGGCCTTGTGTTTTGGATCGTTGTCATGTTGGAACGTCCAAGTATGTACCATGAGCAGATTCCTGGCTGATGAGTGCAAATTTGCCTCCAGTATTTGCTGATAATGTGCTGCATTCATCTTTCCTTCAACTTTGACCAAGTTTCCTGTGCCTTTGAAGCTCACACATCCCCACATCATCAGTGATCCACCTCCATGATTTACAGTAGGAATGGGGTTCCTTTCATCATAGGCCTTGTTGACACCTCTCCAAATGTAACGTTTATGGTTGTGGCCAAAAAGTTAGATTTTTGTCTCATCACTCCAAATTACCTTGTTCCAGAAGTTTTGAGGCTTGTCTCTGTGCTCTTTGGCGTATTGAAGGCGAGATTCTTTGTGGCATTTGCGCAGTAATGGCTTTCTTTTAGCAACTCAACCATGCAGCCCATTTTTCTTCAAGTGCCTCCTTATTGTACATCTTGAAACAGCCACACCGATAGTTTTCAGAGAGTCCTGTATTTCAGCTGATGTTATGTGTGGATTTTTCTTTGCATCCTGAACAATTTTCCGGGCAGTTGTGGCCGAAATTTTGGTTGGTCTACCTGACCATGGTTTGGTTTATGGGCATGTTATCAGGCCAAAATCAACAGGGTATGTAAACATTTGAACAGGGTCATTTTGATGTTTTTGGTTGTCATAATGATTTAAAAACACAGAAGTTTGACAATAAATGGCTTCAAGCAACTACTACCCATGAGTGGAGAAAAAGTTTTTGTGTTATCTTTCATATTCTCTGAAAAAAGGCCAAAAAAATAAAAAATCTGCTGGGGTATGTAAACTTTTTAGCACAACTGTATATGGTGCCTCTTTGTTTAAAGCTAGGCTACGCCATTCATTATCTATGGTGCCCACAGAGAAGCTGTGTTCTGTCCCTGTCAATCCCATAAACCTTGAATGGAGCAGAGCAGTGGGCTTCAGACCCCTTTTCTAGTGATATTTGGAGATCTCAGCTGTGGGGCACCTATGGATTTGGGTGGGATCTGGGCAGCCCTCAATTAGATGAGGGGCTGATACAATTTCTACAGTAGACAAAGGTGTAGCCTTAATACAGTTTCTGGTTAGCCTCTCCTCTTTGTACACAGTGGGGCAGATTTAAAAATACTGACTAATAGTAACACAGTGCAGACTATCAAAGTGTTTCATGTCTAATGCTGAATGTTAAATCTTTCTCATCTTTAGTCTAGGATTACACCACCAAACCAGTTAGTGACAAGATTGTGGCTCATTTGTGGCATACAGAGTTGCATATTAATCCATGCCTTTTTTAGGAAAGCCACACCCATGTCACAATAATCCTCATCCCCATGACGGTTAAGGCACAGAAAGTGTCTAAACCATTAATAAATGTGGTGAGAGGCATGTTTTCTGGAGTACATTATGTCAGAATTCTGCTGCATTTTTGGTAGTAAATCTGCCCAAGTGTAGTTCTTGTAAGTGCCTGTGCTTTCGTCTGCCTTCACCTCTTTCAGATTTCTGGCTGAGCACCAAACTGAATGGAAGAAACCTGTCTCTCAGATCTGTTTCCTTTGTATTTTCCATGTGCAGCATGCTAATGTGTTCAAATGAGAAATCTACAGAATGTTGACATACCTGACATTTCTGAATATCAATAAGTTTAGGATAGATCATGGTTATGCACTTTGACAAATGTCATGATTCCTGCTATCTTGGTTGTAAACAGCTGCTCCTGGGAAATGAAACAATAAGTATGTGCAAACCTACAGCCGCACAGTTGAAGGTCCAGTTTGCATTCTCTGTTACAATTAAAGGGGTTGTCCAGTTTCAGACAAATATTGAGAGACAAATGTTATTGTTTGTATAATGAAAACTATCACAATTTTCCACTATACTTTATGTATCACTTACTCAGGATCTTTGCTTGCCTTTATTCTTTCTGCTTAATTCCAGTGCATAAAAGTCAGTCCATGGTCATGTGATGAACACACAGGTGCACAGCTCGTTACCAGGCAGATGTCTGATTACTGTGCTGTGACTATAACAAGCTGTGCACCTGTGTGTCCATCACATGACCATGGACTGTACATCACATGACCATGGACTGATTTTTATGCACTGGAAGTAAACAGAATGAATGACAGCAAGCAGAGACCTAGAAAACCGTGAGGAATTGATACAGAAATTATTTTGGAAAATTGTAGAGGTTTTCATTTTACAAACCTTAATATTTGTCTCCCAATATTTGTCTGACACTGGACAACCCCTTTAACAATTGGTCTATATATTTCTGACTTCCACACATTCAAGATAATTCTCCACCAAGTGATCAGTCTTGGACTTTGACGAGCATTCATGTTACTTTGCAAGGAGCAAATAAATATCAGGAACATCTGATGCTACTTATCTCAGTGTTAAAACTCAGCATGTCCAATAATTGTTTCCCAGGATAGGAGAACTGGGGTGACAATTGTGCTGTCAATAATTTTGATTGCTTCAATGAATCTGAAATTAAAAATATCACTTCTTTTGTGTTTACAGGCCTTACTTTTGTACATTAAATTTTGCAATAAGGCTACGGCCCCAGGTTGTGGAAAAGCAGCTTTTTTTGTTGCAGATTTTGCTGCCGTTTTTAGAGCCAAATCCAGGAGTGGATTGAGCAGAAGGTAGAAGTATAAGATCTTCCTATATATTTCCCATTCCTTTTGTAGCCATTGTTGGTTTTGTCTCAAAAAACCGCAACAAAATCTGCAACAAAAAAAACTGTGTTTCCGCAATGTGGGGGCATAGCCTCAGGTAGGGGCTCCATGTGGCGTAAACGCTGCGGAAAAAAACACAGCTTTTTACAGTCACTGCAAGGTGGATGGGATTCTAGCAAATCCCGACAGTTTCCCTATAGGTATAATGGAAGTAAAGAGTCTGCACAAAACCTCTGCAGACTTTCTGTGAAAAGCACTGCGGGAAAAACGTTTTTCCCGCAGTGCTTTTTTGCTGTGGCCTGCTATGTGCACTCTAAGGCTAAGGCCCCAGAAAGCGAAATGCATCAAGTTTTTTTCCACATCGTTTTTCATTGCAATTTGCAGAGTTTTCCTCTGCAGACTTTCTGTTCCTTTTATACCTATGCGGAAAATGCGAGTAATTTTGAAAATTACCCAGAATCCCATCCACTTTGTAGGTACAGTAAAACATTGCATTTACGCAACGTGGGGCTTCAATCTAAGGCTAAGGCCCACATTGCAGAAAAGTTGCTTTTTGTTGCAGATTTTGCTGCATTTTTTTGAGCCAAGACCAGTTGAGGCTACAAAATGAATGAGAAAATCAGAAACGCAGCAGAAAAAAATGCTGCATTTTACAGTATCAGCAAAGTGAATGAGATTACAGCTAAACCCATCCACACATTACGGAAAAAAAACACTGCAGAAAGGCTGCGTTTTCAAAAACGCAGCATGTCAATTCTACCTGTGGTAACACAAGCATTTTCGCTATAGGTTTAAGGCCAGTTGCAGACGACAATGGTGTGATTCATTGTGCTATCTGTGTATTTTTCACCTGTTTTTTTCAGGTGATTTTCAGGTCCTATTCCTGTCCTATTTTGTGGGGCTTCCGTGGCTCCTATTCATTTAATGAAAGGAGTCGCAGAAGCACGGCCTGTGCACAGGCGGCACACGGGGATATCCCCGTGTCCCCTGTGTGCAGCCCGCGCTTTTAATTCACGGCAGGCCGGTTGCAATATGGTTGTCTGCAACCGGCCTTAATAATGGGGAAGAAAAACCACAGAGAAAAACACAATGAAAAACTGCGCTTTTTTTTTTTTTTTTTTTTGCAGATTTTGATGTGGCTTGCTGCCGCTCTTGACTTTGGCTCAAAAACTGCACCAAATTCTTTAATGTGGGGCCTTAGCCTAAAGGGGTTAGAGAATATATTGCTAACCAAAGCTGATAATGTAGCTGAATGGAGACCGCCTGCCCCCACCCCAACCACTGCTCCATTTATTACAGTGGGAAAGCCAGAGATAGCAGAGTGCTGTACTTCAGCTATTTGTGGCACTCCCATTGAAATGAATGGATCGGTAGCATGTCTGCATTTACCACGACTGCATTCTCGGTGTGAGAAAACACCCCTGTTCTCAGGATTTGGTGGATGTCTCAGTGGTCGCCCCCACCAATAGGCAGTGTATCCTCTATCCATAGGATAAATCATTTTCTTGGCATAACCTCTTGAATTTTAGACAACAGGAGCTACAAGTTTCTATATTTATAAATGTGTGATAAAGCAATGTTATCATATACAGTGATACCTGGAGATTTTATCTGACAGGAGGATATTTGGTTTGTTCTATGGTCACAGAAAGCAGCAATGGTCTAAGCAGATCAGTATTGTCACTACTGTGCATTTATATGTAGTTCTTGTTATAATACAGTCACATACAGGTATGTAGATAAACCATGCTGAACTATTTAACATTCACAGATAAATGTGTTTTTTTTTTTCAATCCTACATAGATCTAAATGAATGTGGACTAAAGCCTCGACCATGCAAGTACCGCTGCATGAATACGTATGGAAGCTACAAGTGCTATTGTCTGAATGGATACATGATGATGCCCGATGGAACGTGTTCAAGTATGTCCGTGCCCTGCAACTTGTCTGCCTCTTACAGTTATCCCCTCATTAGTGGCTGCTAGTCTATTGTGTATGACGGCTGGCAATGATCTCTGTTCTTCTTGTTCCTGGTTCGCAAACACTGCAAGTGTTTGTTTTGTCTTTCACTCACATTAAATCACTTATGCTTATGTCCAAGAAAATTCTAGCAATATTGTTCCCTGAAATTGGCACAAATACTACAGTGAAACCTCTCCAAAAGACTAGCTCTTTATCCAGAACAGATTTTCTATACCACTATATATTATACATACTGTACAATCCATCATCTTTTAGAAGTCCAGCCTCCTCTAGAAGACCACTTTTCAATGCAATTTTTTGTGGTGTCTCATAGAGATTTCACTGTATAAGGGCTGGATAGCTGACAGGCTGTGATGTCCTGTAGATCATCCAGTACAGGAGATACTAACAACCCCAGCGCATCCAGTTTCATAGATAAAGGCTTATAAGCACCAGTGGCTTTGTATGTAGTGAATAATTCATCTGTTAAAGCAAATCTATAAGTATAGGTCTTGTAGTACTGGCAAAAGATGTAGTAATTGAATTTAGGAAGATAACCTTTATAACCATTGGCTGTGCTACTGCTATTATAAACAGTCATATAAATCATCTACGTTGGATATATATATAGCTATAAATATCTTTCTGCAGATGCACGTACGTGCTCCATGGCAAATTGCCAATATGGATGTGATATTGTGAAAGGAGAGGTCCGATGTCGCTGTCCTTCTCCTGGTTTGCAGTTAGGACCAGATGGCAGAACATGTGTGGGTAAGTGGTGCCTTGAATTCATTTCATAAGGAGGCTGTGGATAACATAAAGTGGCCTGGGAGATATTTTGGTCAAGCCTAGAGGAGTTGGTTTAGACACCAAAGTGCCTAACTTCTGTACAGCATCTAATTTCCATTGACTCTTTAGTTCATTACTGTACTGCGATAAGCACATGTGTAGTTTAAGTTGGTAAAATATCACAAATGTCAAAAAGTATGATATTCTTGGGTTTTATATTCCTTTGTGCCTACATATCAATAAAACATTAATAGTTATGGCACCTGAATTATGTTTCACTCCTGTAAGTGTACATTATTGAAGTACGCATTCCAATAATATCTCTTTGCTAGATGTTGATGAGTGTGCCACAGGAAAAGCTGTGTGTCCAAGATTTAGGAAGTGTGTAAACACCTTTGGAAGCTACATATGCAAGTGTTATCCTGGCTATGACTTAATCCATGCTCATGGAAAATACCAGTGCTTTGGTAAGTATTTTTTATTTTACATATTGAACAATTTTACATATTCAAGTCTAGTAATGCTCAGTACTCAATACTCAGTAATAATATAATTCTCAGTAATACTCAGATATAGAAAGCTATATGATGGGATATGCTTTAATGAATGCTATTTTTATAGTTATGATGCTTTGGGATGTACTTGATAATCTTATGTATACATTTTCTCCCTTTGGATAGATATTGATGAATGTTACACTGGAGAGTATCAATGCAGTAACTATGCAAGATGCTACAACACACCAGGATCCTACAAGTGCAAGTGCAGTGAAGGCTACCGGGGCAATGGAGCTGACTGCACACGTATGTTTTACTAAAGTCTTCAAACAGTTATCCAGTATTATACCCCTTATATGCAGTAAGGCATAATGCTCTAAGTAATGTAATCTGATTTATTGTTTAACCATTACAGGAAAGCTACCAGTATGGGCTGGTATGGACAGTGCACTATTGCTTTGAATAAGAGGTGGACAACACACTACTTGTATTGTCATATACAACACTGTTCTCCAACCAGTGCCTTATTATGCACTAGTGGCATGAAGGTGATCATTACATTACATGGAACCAGGCTTGAATTTTCCATTTTTATATTTAAAGGGAGTCTAGCATTGGGGAAACATGTTTTTAGCTGACGCCACGTTGGAATAGCCTTTATAAAGGCTTTATAAAGGCTATTCTTCTCCTACCTTTACATCTCTTCTCCTCGCCACCGTTTGTCCAAAAAGGCATATTATTCGCATATGCAATTGATGCTCAGGGAGCTCCGAGCACACAATCGTCATCCCCGCAACGCCACCTCCAGCGCTGCTTCTTCACGCCCCCTGCATCTTCTTCTCTTCCTCTTCACTGCGTAAGCAGCCAACGCTGTGTTCTTTTGTATTGAAATCCCGCGCATGCACAGTCAGCCCTGCCACTTCGGGTTCGGGCAGAGCCGTCTGCGCATGCTCCGCTGGCCATTTTTTTTCGTTTCTTACATGAGTGTACTGCGCAGTATGCTTGTGTAGGAAATTAAAGAAAAATGGCTGACGGAGCATGCACTGTTGGCTCTTCCCGAATCCGAAATGGCAGGGCCGACAGCGCATGCGCGCTGCGAAGCGAAAAGCAGAAGATGCAGGGGGCATGAAGAAGCAGTGCTGGAGGCGGCGTTGCGGGGATGACGATGGTGTGCTCCCTGAGCATCATTTGCATATGAAAATAGAATGCTTTTTTGGACAAACGGTGACGAGGAGAAGAGAAGTAAAGGTAAGCGTAGAATAGCCTTTATAAAGGCTATTCCAATGTGGCTTCAGTTAAAAACATTGTGAACCGAGAGCAAGGCAGGTGGTTTGGTCTCCGCAACCAGAAATGAACGCACACGCGGTAGTTCAAGAAAAGAATATATATTTACTATAAGTTAATAAAGGCTATTTGAAGGTAAAATGACAGGGATAAAGACAAGCAAAATATACAATATAGCATGAACAATTTCAAGGCAAATTCTGCAATGGTTTCTACTTTTACTCTGTCCAATTCTGCAGTATGGACACTGAATGAACAATATACTCAAAACTATCCCTAACTGACCCTGACATCACATTTGGGTGCACCCCCTTTTCCCCAGTGGTCCAGGTGGACCGCTTACAGTCCGTAGAAGCGCGCGGTGGGGCCCAAAGTTGGTCCTTTCTTTTATAGTGAAACGTCCTCTCCTCACTGTTATCAGGATCTTGGGAGAAATGAAGTCCTCTTTAACAGGGAAACCCAATGAATGCAATGTAATCCAACAGCAGATTCCACTCAGCACACTGACAGTCCTGCCGAATCCATACACTGAGCTGGGATGTAAGCCGGGGTTTAGCAGGTGCTGTCCAGTACATCAACAGCACTGCGAGTCTCTATCTGTGGTATCCATATACACAGTCACAATGTCAGTCTCACTGATCAGCCACTGAGCACAGTTCCTTTCACGTGGACTCACTAGTCCTGTTGTCTCTTTACACTCTGTTTGTCTCTGGACCAAGATACAGCTTAGCTGTACAGAAAAATCTCCACACCAGTTCAATACAACACTTGCTAAGATGGCTGCTGCTCTTTGTCTCGTCACTT